>VYZQ01025479.1:67137-89428 GCA_013400655.1 Mystacornis crossleyi | reverse complement strand
TTGTTTTTCTGAAGTACTCAGCAATCGTTTCTTAACATGGGGAAAAATTCCTTTGACAGGAGAAGAAAAGAACACATACACACACAAAAAGAAAACCTCCTCAGCCCCCAACAGCAACAAAGTATTTTGCATGAAACCTTCAATCAATTAAATGTCATTGCTTCAAAGAGGACTGAATGGAGACACAAGACCTCTCCCACTCCAGAACACTGAGAAACTTTGGAAGACAGTGGTAAATATGAGTCCAGTTTCAATGCTTTGCTATTTCTGTTTCCCAGGCCTATCCAAGATCTTGAATGTGGATGTCCATCAGATGCAGTCATTGTAATGTAAATATTCTGGCTCGACTGCGTGGATGATCTCAATCTGCCTTCACACTGTCACTGCTCATACTGGATTAAATAATCTGGCCAAGGCCAGCAGTTAAAGATGATGGTGAAGAGGTTGCTGTAGTTTTAACTACAGGAGGTAGGAACACGATTGTGTTCTCTGCCCAACAAGACACTTTCTCAATTACAAATATCTGGTAGTCTAAGAAAGAAGAGGATTTCTCATTACAAAGCTGATAGTAGCTTAGTCTCTGTCCATGAATCATTTGTACTCTCACTCAAATAATTGCTGTCTTTTTCAAATATTAATTAATATTTGTCTTGAAACAGTACATCTTTCTTTATGGATTATTAAATTATTTCTGTGTTACTTTGTAACTCTAGCTTGGTTATCGTGACGTTGTCATGAAAGATTTTTCAAGGACAGGCATGGGATAGATCCAATTATATTATCTAGATATGTGCCTGACCCAATCCAACATGGCTGGGTAATAATTGATAACTTTTTTTTTCCCAGTGTCTTGTGCTTGTTTGGATTTAATTTTATGACTTGGTATTAACCAGTCAAATTTATGGAGAAATTTAATGAATTTATTTAAATGAGAGTCTGGAGGATTAGCTACTGTAGGTCTTCTCTTTGCTCACTATTCTCATGTTTAAAGAAAAAAGCCCTTGATAAAGTGTGTGAGTGTATTTTTGACAGGCTCAGTCTCTGACACTTTGAAATGTTGATGACCCTGTTGATCCTACATTAGTGAGGAATTATAGTAGCCTACTTTTGGATGAATAATTGAAATTTAAAAAGGGGCTACTGTGATGGTACAGTTGGGACATAATGGTTTGCTATTTCACAAAGAAATTAGTGAAGGCACTAATCCAAGCTGCAGCTAAACTGCCCAAAACAGACTGAGGCTTTGTAGCCAACAGACTGTGGCTTCTGAGGTTTCCTGCCTCCCCAGTTTCTGTTATTGTGGGGCCAAACAACAAGGGATGCTGTGATCACAGTCTCTTTCTTTTGCTGCCACTTGGGCCAAAATGCTCTAGTCTTCTAAATGTGGATGAATTTATAGCATTCCTTTACTTTCATCTTTCAGGCTGATGGGTGAGGTTTGTATAGATGTACAAATCTATCACAAGCTTAGTGGTATGTTATGAGCTCTTATGTGAAATCTATCTGCAGTTTAAGATTTTAAAAGTTGTGTTGACAGCAGTTGGGTTCTTCTAGAAACTGTACTGCTGAGTGGTTTGCTCTGTAAAAATCTGTCTTTGTTTAGGCATCTAGGTAGGAATTGGAGAGTCTGCAGTTGGGCACACAGTTACGAAAATAAACAGTCAAAATTTAAGAAATTAGGATAGGTTAATTATAGAGGAAAAAGAATCAAACTTGAGGATAAAGAAGGCTCAAGACAATAGGTAAAAAAGGGACAGAAATTGCCAAGTAAGCCATGAGTCATCAATGCTTTTAAGAAGACTAGATTTTAAATCTACATCTCGTAAAACTGAAGCAGAAATGAAGAGAATGCTTGCAAGTTTTAACTGCCTTTTTTTAAAAAATTTTTTTTTGTGATAAAAGGTGTGTACTATTAATTAAATGGTTTTAATCCCATCTGGGGTTGAAGTGACAAGCCCAGTGGAAACCTGTTTTATTTTTATCATCTCTGTGGTGAGTTGGTTTAGAGCGTATTTCTCTTCCTTGTCCCTGGAGAGCTGTCTGTTTTAATGTACTTGTTTTTCCTCCCAAGTACACTCTGAAATATGTTTTTTTTTCAGCATGGGCACCTATTTCCCAGTGTTGCTTTGATCTCTTGATGAGTTTCATTGGTTAATCAGGTTGGGGAAGATCATGATGTAGAGAAATGCAGCAATAGAAATCAGATCTGCACTAAGATTTAGGGCTTGGCAAGCACTGCTCTTCACTGTACTGGTAACCAAAAAGCTTTTTATTCCCAGATTTAAACAAGATCCATGTTACAGCCATACCTGCCTCAGAAGATTATTTTTGCCACCATGTGAACTAGAAAAACAGTTTTGTAGGTGTGAAAACCAAAGTATTCCTATTATCAACAACTTATGTTTCGTTATTGCATATTTATACTTTGACCCGATTTGCTATCTTATCAGAACAGCTGAAGGGCTAGTGCAAGGGAAGAGCATGGTTTAAACTGAAACTATGGGCTTAAGATATTTTTAGCTTTATGAACTGATTGCCAGAAAATCAGTCTAGTCACTGATGTACTCTGGAGTGTCAGAAAAGCTCTGTTTGCATGTGGCTGTGGCTAAGGGAGGTGCTGCTACTGACGGTGCTTTCAGTTGTTCACACAATCTGTGCTCCTCAAGTGTGCCCTTGACTACTGCTGAGTGGACAGGTAGCTTAAATGGGAAGTGCAAATACCTGGCACATATGAGATTTTGTTCATGTTGAAATCTGGGAAAACATTTCTTCATTGTCTTCATTTTTCATCAGCAGCTTTGAGGCACCTCAGTTCTGTGAGCATCTGAGAGTATGGACCAAGATTTAATGTGTGTCCTTCTCTTGTGGTTCTCCAAGCTGTGTTCTTCTGTTTTAATTAAATACTTAATGTATAACATTGAAAATAATTATATCAAAAGAAAAAAGCTGCCCCGGGGGTTCCTTCTGCTGCTGCCAAATGCTTTATAAGCCACCACTAGGAGAGCAGTGCCAGGATGATGTATGGAACTAATAGATCAGCATGATGAGGTGGAGCTGGAAAAGAGAGGGTTGGGTTTTTAACATTATCTGTCTTCCTGCATTCTGGTTTCTAGGTTAATTTCTTTGTGAAGACCTGACTAGTATGGTCAGATTTATATGGGGCAATTAGGAGAATAAAATATTTCAGTTGGTTGAGTTCATTAACATGATGGGTTCCTGTGTAATTTTTTCCACAACTACTGAGACACCTTAGGATCTTTTAGCTCCATTCTTAGCAGACGTAAAGGAACTTAATTTTATGGACTTACATCAATGCACATAATTTTAAGCTCGTAATAGTTTGACTTCTGAAAATGGTACATACACTCCTAAGTGCTTAAGAAAATGTGACGACAATTCTCACTGAAAGTCAACAGGATTTAGAATTTCAAAAGACAAAGTACCTTCTGAAAATTGCAAATTATTACTTCCTGTATTCAGGAAGCTCTGGCTTACTTGTCTCCCTGTTTTTTCTCTAAGAAGATCAGAAGTCACACCAGCCCTCACCTGTTGCCGGGTTTCACACATGAGGATGAAATGTGAACATCCAGTCAAAATTTGGTTTTCATTTTGAGTGAAGTCTTATTTTAGTCAAAGTGAGAAAATGTGTGATCAAACAGGCCTTTCTCAGATCAGCTTTTTTTTTTGCAGATCAATGGGCCTTTGTCGACCACCAAAAATTTCCCAAGAACCACAGCAACTCCTTTATCATTATTGTTGTAATCCAATCGAATTATGTAAATCATAATTACTGATGATCTGCATGAGGGGATCGAGGGTACCCTCAGTAAGTTCATGGATGGCACCAACTTGGGTGGGAGTGTCGATCTGCTTGAAGGGCAGGAAGACTGCAGAGGGAGTTGGATCGGTGGGCTGAGGGCAGGGGTATGAGGTTCAACACGGCCAAGTGCCAGGCCCTGCACTTCGGCCACAACAACCCCATGCAGAGCTATGGGCTGGGGGCAGAGTGGCCTGGGGGTCCTGGGGACAGTGGTTGAATGTGAGCCAACGTGTGCCCAGGTGGCCAGAGGCATCCTGGCCTGTATCAGCAATAGTGTGGCCAGCAGGAGCAGGGCAGGGATTGTCCCTCTGTGCTCAGCACTGGTGAGGGCACACCTCGAGTGCTGTGTCCAGTTCTGGGTCCTTCACTTCAGAAGGGACACTGAGGTACTGGAGAGAGTCTAGAGAAGGACAGTGGAGATGGGGAAGGGTCTGAAGCACAAGTCCTGTGAGGAGCAGCTGAAGGAGTTGGGGGTGTTTAGCCTGGAGAAGAGAAGACTCAGAGGTGACCTTATTGCTCTCCACAGCTGCCTGAAAGGAGGTTGTGGCCAGGTGGGGGTTGGTCACTTTTCCCAGGCAGCCAGCTACAGGACAAGAGGACACAGCCTCGAGCTGCGCCATGGGAGGTTCAGGTTGGGCATCAGAAAGGATTTTTTCACAGAAATGGTTGTTGAGCACAGGAACAGGCTGCCCAGGGAGGTGGTGGAGTCACCATCCCTGGAAGAGTTCAAGAAATGACTGACTGGACGTGGCATTTTGACAACTAGACCACCATGGTCTAGTTGTCATGGTGGTGGTCAGTCAACGGCTGGACCCTGTGATCTCAGAGGGCTTTTCCAATGCTATGATTTGTAATTATGGCTTTGGGGATGACCTGCAGACCACTGCTCATTACATCATGCAATCCAGTCTCAATTGCTTTGGTTCAGATGTTGGGACTGTTTGCTAAAGACAAACTTGCTTTGTGTCTTCATACATCAGAGAGTGCCAAATGGAAAACACAGAGTACAGGAAGAGAGTCTTTAGGTGCACACACATGGAGATCTGAGCAAATGTTACTGATGCTGACTCTATGGTGTCATGAAAACTCATGGACAGAGGGCTTCCAATAAGCAAATAATGTAAAATACTTCTTGTCATTTATAGTGGGATTAATCAGATAAGAGGCTTTTCAAATTGAGGCTGCCCTTTTCATGAGCTTTGAACCCAAATCCTGGAGCCTTAACAAATCTCGCTGCAGGCAGAAACAGCTTTGGAGCACAAACACATCTCCACAGTAGATAAGATTACCTGATTAATTTAAGCTTATAAAACAAAGGTCCCGTTACTGTAAAAACTTGTCATGGTTGATTTTTGAAGGTCACTTTCTGCTATGGCAACAGAGAAACCGTGCTTGTGAAAGGAAGAATTGTGTTTGAATGGGGAGACTACGGAGGGGCATAAAAAGCGGCTCTGGCATTTGCTGAAGGTACCAGCAGTCCCTTTAGAGAGCAATCAGGATGGGCCCTTCTTCCCCATCTGATCTGACTGGTTTCTCTCTCTGGTTATGTTTAGACTTGGGTTTTTTCTGATGAAGTTGTGCTGTTGCTAAAATTAAACATGAAATAACTGGTTAACCTGAAGTAGTTGAAGTATTTCTAAAGCATTTACTATTCCTGGTGAAATACATGGGAAATCAGAAACCACAGTGCTTTGTCATGTAAGGTTGGGATGGTTTGGATGGAAAGGAGAGAGCTGTCCACTGATGCACCAGGACTACTCCTGGTAGTAAGTGTGGATGGGACTTTCATACAGGGGTTTTCTTCAGGTATTTTTCTCATATTTTGCCTAAGAGGAATGCAATCCTATCTTGAAAGATATGAAAAAAAGGAGAAGACAGTGGATGATCTGATGGTCTCATTGGATCAGATCCCAGACACAACCCATCAAGAGCTGGGACACAGATGCAGATGAAACAATATTGGGGTTCTCTGTTGCTGAATAATTTCTCTTTATGGTGATCATATTCATGTCCAGAATAGGTTGAAAACTGAAGGTTACAGCAAAATGATCGCTATATATAATTTTAAAACAGAGTAAATAATACATTTTCCTTTATATTTGCTCTCTGATCTGACTGCTCAGTTAAGGCCAAGTCACACTCTTGGATTTGTTAGGAACAATTTTAGTATGTGAAAGCTCAGAGCTGATCCATAACCTAAACCCTGTGTTCAAGTCCCCTGCTAAAAGCATTATCCCTCTGACAATTTACGTCACCTGATGGCTTCACAGTGTAGTGGCTCTATTTACAGTGTGTTACTCTGTATTACGTGCTGCCAGCCATCTGTAAAGTGCTCTGCAGCTTGTTATCACCTGCTTATGGGAATTAAAAAGACTGATGGACCAGATTCTCCTTTACAGAAAAGCCCCTTTATGTCACTCTGCCTGGTTTAAAGGTACTCTGAGCTGCAATTAATATGATCTATTCCTGCTTTATGGTCCATCTGTACTTCTGCATTGTGTAAGGGACCCCAGCATAAATGAAAATGAGGTCACTGGGAATCTGGTCAGGTTCAGCTGCAAGGTGGACAAAAGATCTCTGTAGAATATTAACAGTAGTGCACCGGTCTAATGTGAACACGGGCCCTTCAATTTGTAATCTATCTTGCCTGCCTTGCAGATGAGGAACCCAGCACACACAGAAGGAATAGGTGATGTGCCTGCAGTGTGCAGCAGAACCCGAGTCCTGTCACCAGAACCAAGTAGAAAGATTTAATATCATTGAGGACCAAAGGGCATGTGCAGAATTGAAGCATTTTTTTGAGCAGAAAGCAGGTTTTTTTCCACTGAATTCCCTTCAGAGGGAAGTAAATCTGATCAGAGTGCGCTAAGGGACCATCAGAGGACAGAGTTGTGGAGGGCTGTAGGACAACCCTCTTGCTGATTCCCTGTCACTGCAGCCCTTGGTGTCCTGGGAATGGGGGAAATTATTCATGGCTGTTTGCTCTGGAAATGTTAGGGTCCTGGAGCCTGAACTCCCAAACAGCAGGGAATGTAGGGGCTGCCAGAAATTAGTTAACAAACTAAGTTTTTTTGCCTGCTAGCTATGACTGCTTGGCAAAACATATCCATTTCTGCAAAAGATTCATTAATTTGCTGAAATCTGATAAAATGAGAAGTTTCTCAAATTATCCTATTGGAGCTGCTCTCAGCACTCACTTCCTGGACTTAATCACTCAAGAGTGCTTCTTCTCTCTGTCTGTCTCTCTTGCTTCTGGCTCCTATATGCACAAAGGGGAAATGTTTCAGCAGATAACAAATTTTTTTCCCCTGTCAGATGCTTCTGTATCTCCTTCGTGAGATTGTCTCAGCAAAATTGCCAAATTTTAGCACTCACTGATCATTACTCCATCATAGCCCTCAGCTGCAGGGAACCAGGTCCACACTGTACTGAGGGGCAGGAAGGTTGTAAATGAAATGCTTTGACATAGCATTGGCTGGTCTGGAAATGGTCACACACCTTGGTGACCGTGACTCTTAGGGGGTGACAGCAGTATAAGTAGTGTAGAAACATTTACAATTAACTGTGCACCCATATGGAGAATTCCCTGCGATGCTGCTGATGGATCACAGCGTGTCACGTCTGCGGTGCCTCACACAGGAGAGCACGGGCAGGGGGCTTGGGAACAGCAGTGTGAGCATTTTTGTTGTTTGTTTTCAAGAAGCTGGATGCCAGATCTGAGGCATCCCAGGTCAGAGCCAGCTCACCCTGGCTGGGGAGTGCCTCCACGCCCACGCTGCCTGTGTGCCACAGTGCTGCTCTGCCCTGCCTGGGGTGCAAGGGCCCTGTAAGGGACTGGGGGTGTGGGCACAGAGAAGGGGAAAGGACAGGGTAAACAAGAGGAACACACAGAATGAAGCCCCACTGCACCTCATTTTTTTTGCTTTCACTTTTGCTAGTGGCGCAAGCTAAAGCTGCCTATTCACACCACCCCTCTGTCCCCACACATTTTTTAGCTTTGGCTAGGGCTGGAGAGCAGAGCATGACCTGGTATGTTTTCCTGTTGCACTTGGAATGCTCTAATTAGTATGTTTATTGTCACTTTATACTCAAAACCAAAGAGAGGGAGGAGATTACCTGTCTGGAAATGCCTATTTTGAAATAATAACATTCTTCTTCTGCAGTTGCCCATGGTGAACTCTATTAAGGGTGGCATAGAATAAAACTTTTCAGGACAGTCATTTGGGGATACTTGTATCTCAGCAGCACTTGAGGAGGCAAATCAAATGTTTGCAGTGATTGGGGAAGGCACAGAGAGCAAAATTGAAAATGTCACTATGCCACTGTATGGATCTGTGATTCACACACACTTTGATTACCGTGTGTTGTTCCCCTCATTTCTAAAGGATATATTAAAGCTGGAAAAGGTTCAGAGAAGGGCATCAAGTATGAAAATGTTACCATAGATACGGAATAGCTTCTGTGCAAGGAGTGACTTGGAAGACTGTGTCTTTTCAGTGTGGAAGAGAGAAGAGATAGGTACATAATGGCTGGGTAACTGGCTAGGTTGCCTGAGTCCTGCTGGTGGTACATGAAGCTAGAATCTGCCAGCCCTGGCTGAAGTAGGGATTGATTGACTGATTGATTCTGTCTTTCTGTCTGTCTGTCTTTTCTGTGCTGAGGTGTCACAGGACACACTGAAATACTGCTTAGGTGCTGTAGCAGCTGGAGCCCAGTTCCTGTGTTTGCAGAACTGCTGTAAAAGTGCAAGGCCTCCTGCTGTTACAGCTTGTCCTACGGCTGCTCAGACAGGGAGGTTATGGATATGAATTTTAGCTGTATCTGGAGGCTACACAACCGTTTGCTTTTTCCCCTGCCAGTTCTTTTCCTTTCTTGTATTAAATTGTGCTGATAAGTCCCTGCAGGCAATTACACCTGTGTGTGGCCAGTGTAAACAAAGTGGAAGGTCAGTGAGGTGGAACATAAGGTCAGCTGAGACAGAGGTATTTTTTCTGCATCTTACAGCTATTATTGCCTCTTGTTCACAAGGGAGATTGGTTCATGCTGTAATCAGCAGTGAGCTCCTCCTTGCATTCTATTACCAGTCCTTCACAGCAATGGTTTTCTTGCTTATTTCTCTTTTTGTTATTACTATCTGCATTTTTCAGCTTATGACTTGGAATGTTGGAATCTTCAGCAGTCCATGACTGCTTTTGCTGCATGGCCTGCTTCTCAGAAGTGCTGAGACTTAGAAGCTGCTCTTGAGCCCAGTGGGAGGTTTTGTTGCTCGTCATTTCTGAAATGATGTTACTTCCCAGAAGCTGTGATGCCTTCTGCCATGGTAGCATGCTGCGTGTATTTAAGAGCATTTTTCCCCCCAGGGAATGTAGGTAGCAGTTACTCACAAACCTGCATCTCCTGGTGTAGCAGACACCATTCATTGCTTCAGTGGTCTGGTTGAAGGGTGCTGCTCTCATATCTACCCATGCCCACATTACAAACCTAGGAAAAGTCTTGATTTTCCATCTGTTTGAAGGAGACATCTGTATTTTGGAGAACGTATACACAAACGGCTCTGTAAAAGTAAACGGCATGGGAAAGGATGCATAATGTACAGGTAGGGCAAATCCATCTTTCTTACCCCACAGCCTTTGGGACAGTTGTAAATATCACTGTCAGGATCCACTGCAGGGTCAGTGCTATGCTTAGAGCCTGCTCCATCCTGCCATGGCCAAATAACAAGGGCAGCATCTTAGAGAGCAGAGTGTCCAACGAGACTCAAAGGCAGCTGGTCCCAGTGCTTCCCATTTGATCCCTGAGTAGCAGCACAGCTTAGGGACACCACATGCCTGCCAATCAGGCACAAACAGCAGCCTGCAGTGTCCTGAGTGTCCCTTATTTTGCTTTTGACAGAGCAGCTGTCTCTTCTGCTGTCTGAAGAAAATAGCTCTTGCCCTGATTAATAAGCATGCAGTAAAGCCACCTGAACATTTAAGGGGAATATCTTTTTTGCACTTCCCCACCTGCATTCCTGCTGCTTAACAGCATCACTGAGCTGCATCCTGTCCTTCCACTTCCCCATGCATCTGAAACAGCTCTCCCTGGGTAGCTGCAGACGCCTCTCTCCCCAGCAGATGAATAAAACATCACGGCCTTACGTCACTGTAAAACCTGCCTGGCTGTGCTTTTTTAATCCTCTGCTTATTCATTTACTTATCTGTGACATGCGTCACTAATAGAATTCAAATGTTATATTAGAGACTGATGTTAGGAAGGTTTGGGTTTTTTCCCCCCTTACTGAATGGCTCCTGGATACCACAGGGAAATATTACAGCATGTATTTTATTATTCAAGATGATGCTGACGTAGAAGTTCCCTGATTCATCTCCCACCATTTCTCTGACGCTCAAGAAATTTCTTGCCTGCAGCCAGTGTGATAAACCTTAAAGAGTTACTGTTGCAATGTATGAGATTATACAAATACATTATTATAAACCAGTGGTGTTTTATGGGTAGATAACTTAACTCATGGTCTCTGTCAGAGAGAGTGTCTGCGCTCTTAGTCTTTGAAATGCTGAAGACTGTAACTCAAAAGGAGAATGTTTTTATTACCGTTTTATCTCAGATGTGATGAATGAATCACAGTGGGTTTCTTAGGATGTGCTTGTTCTTGTCAACAAAAGCAAAACACGGTTCATCATGGCAAAGGTAGACTGACCCAAAAGCCTTAGTCTGTACTTAAGAGCAGGATGATGAATCTGGTAGATAGTTGATACATGTTTTAATGAGGGAGTATGGCTAATGTCAGGTGGAATCTCCTCTGGTTCCTGAATGCAGGAAGTATATATGCTGTTAATGGTTTGGGTTAGAGTATTTTGATTTTTGGCTGAAGGTTTGTAATTTTTTTGGTGGAAGTTTTCTCTCTTGTGCTGTCCAGATTTTATCACCAGCTCCACGTGACTTCTCTTTGTTTGTGCCTAAGTCATGACAAAATTCAGAGGATGAGCTTCTGATCTTATGGAAATCAGTGAAAACATCCTGTTGCCTGCAAGGATACAGATGTCTCACTTGTATGCATCTCTCTATCTTACTCCAAGTAATCACATATTTTGTTCAGCTCTTTCCTGTAGTTTTCTTGTCCTTGGAGTTTTCCTGTTTCTTTGTCATTCTGCCCATTTGGTCTGTCCTAAAAGTAGGTTTATATATTTTATGGTATATCCTGTGTCTTTTAAGGGACGTTCTAGTCCAGCTTTGTCCCAGATAGCATAAAATTTAGGTAGGAGATCCAGTTTCAAAAGCAACCTTAGTTAGTAAAGGTCCAGGCTACACGTGTTCCAACATGCAGGGAGGAGAAATCTTACTGAGACACACAGAGCCAAAAAAAAGTGAAGACGCTGTCCCAGTTTGGCTCTGACCCCTCGAGACCTTCAAAAACATAGTTTGTGTTGCTTTTGGTACTGTAAAAACGTGTGTTTGTGTATGTGACTGTGTATATATATATACATATATATGTATATCTATATGTAAAGGTCATTTACTAAAAGGATGGTGTTAACTTCTTTGGAAATGCAGGCATGAGCCAACACAGGAGGGACAAAACAGAGCAGCTGCTGGCTAGGCTGAGGGATCTTGCCTTGCTTCCGAAGTCATTTGGACACTGACAAAGATTCCCAGATCCCGGTACCAACATTTGGGCAGAGGCAATTGGAGCACAGCCCTTTTTGCTGGGTGCACGCCTTGCTCTTTGTGTATTTATCAAGTTGTGGGGTTTGATGATGTTAGACTTTGAAAACACTTGGCCTGGCAATGTGTTTTTGTAAGCTGTGGAGATGTTTAAACTGAGGCCAAGCAAACAAGTGAAGTGCAATGAGAGTTTTGTTGGACCAGGTCCAATTTGATAAGAAGAATGAGATGACTAAACATGTGCTAAGCTTTAATGCTACTCAGTGCATCATCATTTCAGTTGTGTCAATGTTTCCATTATAAATACCTCTTCTCAGGGGAACTCAGCTGCGCATCTCATTTGGGGCTGGAAAATTCCAGTTAGAGAATGCTATTAATTATTTAAAAATACACATTTGCTTTTTAGGTCAAGATTTTCAAAGCAGTGATATGCAGTACTCAGCAGGAAACAATTCAGAGGCCTGGTTTTCAGGTGGTCACTAATGAGAAAAATAATCCTCCCTTTCTGCCCATCCTGTTTTCAGATGCAGCTGCTCTAGTTAAGTTTTTGGAGTATTCATAACTGTGTTCTATTTTTTTTTACTCTCTTACTTCTTGATGACAACCAGAAGCTCGAGAGGGGTGGTTTGATTTACTTCTCATTAAGAAATAAAAGGCCTAACATCAGAATGTGGCTTGGAGTAATATTTGAACTTTCTGTATGACATAAATGGAGATCACTCTCATGTACCTTGTGCTGCCATTCGCTGCTTCTGCCTGACTGTCCTAAGGCAGCGCCATCTGTTTTATTAGCTGTGCCCACATGAAATGAGTTGTGCCAAATAAGGGTCTCCCAAGCCTCATGCAGGGTGGTCAAGACTTGTGTTGTTCTTCCAGAACTGTGTGTATGTCCATGTGCTCCCTCACAATCCGGTGCCTGGCCACAGACAGCGCCGAGGTTTTGTACCTTCTCACCTCTTTGTGTTCCAGATGGAAACGACAAGCCCAAGAAGGGAGGGGGATTGCATAAGCCCTTGCTTCTGGCAGCACAGCAGGTAGCTGGGCACATGGCAGGCATTGCTAAATACCAGTGTCTGGTCAAACCATTACAGCTGGTTAGGTTACCATGCTCTGTGTAACTGGAGAACCATTTCACTGGCTGTCGGTGAGCAGGAAACCCCCTGGCAGACAGTGGCACTGTGGGATAAGCTACAAAGAACTCAGTGGAACTGATTTTATGACATGCATTGCATATTTTTCCCAAGCAGCAGAGAAGGGCTGTAACCCCAAACCATCAGAAACAGCCCAGGCAGTGGTTCTTTGTGTGCAGCAGAAGCAGATTAGCAGATGGCATTTTCTGTTCTTAATCTATAAAGCACACTGAAGATTCAGAAACAGATCTACATGCCTTTAAAAAGACAATATTGTGCCTGGTAAAGTGTCTGTCTCTTTGCCCAATGGTATTTGTTTAAAATAAGGTGATAGAAGAAGTCATTAGCCCATATTTTTAGGAACAGCCCCATGCAAAAGTTCAATATAGAAATTAGAAAAAGTTCTTCTTCAGGGTAGCTGTAAAAGAAATATTTGCAGCTTGACAGATAAGTCTGTAGGATGCTATTTTGCATTGAGACCAGAGTAGCAGTGTGCTTGCCTGTGTATCCCATACTGTGAACTCGATGCCCAAACACTGACACACAGCTGTCTCCCTGGTTTTTTATGGCTTTAACAGGCTACTATAAAACTAGCAGTGAGACTTTATCAATTCTGATAAAAATAACACATGTGGTTTTGCAGTGTGCATTTCTTGTCTCCAGTGTGCATTCTGGAAATCTGTCTGTAGCAGTATCCTTTGAGAATTGTGGTCAGTAGTCTCAGGTGAGGATGCTGAAAGTAAAGGATGGGTATTTTATGATTTTTTTTTCCTTGGGCAGTAGCTGAATTAGATTGATATTTTTTCCAGATCTAGAGAATTCCTGTATTTCAAGATAACACCTAACAGAAAATGCAATGTATTGCTCATCATGGGCTGCGTGTTATGTTAAGCACTGTGCCAGGGAAGTGCAGGATGTCCCTCCTTGTAATGGCAAGGGGCTGATAGGCAAGACCTGTCTCAGTTTAAGAGCCAAGAGGAAGCTTCAGTCAAGACAGCTGAGGGCAACCCCATGCACGAGGAAAGAGGTGTAAAGTCAGCTCCGAGGAGGTGGGAAATGTTGCTGTCCTTTATCAGTGGGAGCAGGTGAGAAGTCCTAAGATCAAAACCCCTCTCTTCTGGTCTTGGTACCTTTGATCTCAGGCACACAAAATGGCGAAGAACACAATATAAAATGCTGTTGCAGTTTATAATGTTGTTGATGTGTACACTAGAATCGTTTTTAGAGTTTATTGTCTCAAACAGCAGAAAACCATTTGAAGCAGAATCATGATGCTGACGCTAACGCTATTTAAACCCTTACGAGCTTGTCTCTCCTAAAATTGAAATAGCATTTCTCATTTTGACTTGCAGTCTATGCAGGGCACTTCTTCAGTTATTCCTGAGAATAATTATCTATATTTAGGAGGCAAGTCTCTGATTATTCTCTGAAATAGGAACTGGTTTTGGAATTGGAATGGTGAGTCTCTGACATTTTACTTCAAGGGCATTCCAGTCTCAGTTTTTCCAGATGTAACCCAATACACTTAGAGTTGGAGAAAATTTATTTTTATCTTTCAGTGTTGCGGTGGGGTCTCTGCAACCTTCCCTGGCAGACAGCTTTGCCCGTGGAAAGAATCGGAGGATGATATTTTTGATAGATGTTCAGAGGTGTTTCATTCCTCACAGCCTCATGGCTGGGCTCAGGCACAGACTGACTACTGACTCTCCAAAGACTGCTGCAGAATCACGTGCACACCCACCTAAGTACAGCATTCTCAGGGTGGGGTACATGTGAAATGGCCAATGAGGAACAGGATTTAGGTACAATAGCATCAGGGAGCCTGGAAACCTCGTGTAACCCAAACCATGCTTTCACTCCCAAGGCCTATTCCCCCAGGGGGGAACCTCTGCAGTTTAGTACCAGAGGTTTAGCTAGTCAATGCAGGTTTCAAATTGCTTTTCTCTTACAAATGTTGAGCAGGACTTGATGGCTTGAACTCTCCTCATTTTGATTATGGTGGGTTGTTCTTTATCTCAGCAACATAATAAAGATGGTCAGCTGCTGGATGATTTTTTTTCAGGTGACCAGTTTGGGACTAGTCCTATAAGATGATGTTAACAGAAAGTATTTTTATGCTATAAATCATATGAAGAAAAGATGTCCTTATGGAGCTAGGCCCATGTTTGCATTGAAAATTGTCACCATATATTATATGCTTTATTGCATTTAGATAAATGCATTATTTAAGACTGAAACATGGTTCTTGTGTTTTGAGAGTGCATTTATTTAAGTGATGCATGTAGAGCTGTAACTTCTGACCAAGACTTTTGCCTAAGCAAGGCATCAGGGGAAGCAATTGCTGGACTGAGTAGTGAGCTGACCATACAAACCACGATGAAGAACTGAACATGAAGTCTCTTTTATTCTTTTTCTCAGCAAGTGGATGAGAGGTAATACTGTGTGAGACTGGTGTCTGAAGCAGTGGAGCAGGAACTGAAATTCAGCAGAGGCAAATGCGGGGTCCTGCACCTGCAGAGGAATAACTTAATGTACCAGCACAGGCTGGGGGCTGATCTGCGGGAAAGTAGCTCTGTGGAGAAGGACCTGGGGGTCCTGGTGTACAACAAGCTGCCCCTGAGCCAGAAGTGCCCTTGTGGCCAAGAAGGCCAAAGGTATCCTGAGGACCATTAAGAAGAGCGTTGCCAGCAGGTCGAGGGAGGTGATCCTGCCCCTCTGCTCGGCCCTGGTGAGGGACATCTGGAGTGCTGTGTTCAGTTCCAGGCTCCTCAGGGCAAGAGAGACATGGAGCTGCTGGAGCAGATCCAGTGGAGAGCTGTGAAGATGATTAAAGGTCTAGAGCATCTCCTTTCTGAGGAAAGGCTGAGGGAGCTGGGCCTGTTCTGCCTCAAGAAGAAATAATGGAGAGGGAACCTTTTCAGTGTCTGTCAGTGTCTGGAGAGAGGGTGCCAAGAGGAAGGATCCAGGCTGTTCTCTTACCAAGCAAAAGAACAGGAGGCAACAGGCAGAAATTGATGGACAGGAAGTTCCACTTGAATAGGAGGAAGAACCTCTTTACTGTGCAGGTGAACAAGCACTGGAACAAGTTGTCCAGAAAGGCTGTGGAGTCTCCCTTATGGAAGATATTCAAAAGCCTGGACACAATCCTGTGCCATGTGCTCTGGGATGACCCTGCTTGAGCAAGGAGGTTCAGCCAGATGACCCACTGTGGTCTCTTCCAACCTGAGCCATTCTGTGATTCTGTGTGATTTTTGTGACCCTGAGCAAAACAAGACCGTGTGCGTATAAGGTGGTGTTCATGTGGTTTTGACTTGGCTGCTGAAGCAGATAACTTCCCCAGAGAGCTGGGAGCTCTGGGATTGCTTCTGATGGGCTTGCAACACAGGAGAGGTTTTAGGAAGACAAAAGGGCGACCCTAAGGAATTGACTCCCAAGAGCAAGGTGGTCACAGTACCCCAAGAAAGGCTAAAACAACCATATATGCAATATCCAATGCTCAAGTCTAAGCAAACTTAATCTAGGAGACAAGTGGGAATGGTGGACTCCTGATCAGTGGGAATGGTGGAATCCTGATGTTGTCATTCAAGAATAAAGACAGCACAAAGGGTAGGCAGAAAAATACCCAAACTGTGGGCAGCAGAGTGAGAGGTGCTGGAAACGATCCTGTTTTATTTCAAAGGCAAGGAGAATGCCCCAGGGAAGGTAGCACAGAGCACCAAACAGTGACCATGGGCTGGCAAGGTGTGACCAAGGACAGTATCCACCCTACAGGATGGAGAAGCAGCAGTGCTCCACAGACCACCTCCTGCAGAGACCCCCATAGGGAACATCTGCAGGATTCCAAGGGGGAAAGGCTTTTGGGAAGAGCTTAGAAAATCTCCAATTTGCAAATTTTGCAGATTACTGGATCTATTCAGTGTCTTGCTTCCCTTGTGTTTAGCAAAGGGAAAGATCCACATTATTTTGGCATGTTCTTATCACGTGTTTTTGATAGATATAATATGAATCTTAAAAAATGACTGTAAGGGGAAGGGAGATTAGAAAAATGAGCTGGGAATTAATTCTGGGTTCTGTTTCTGCTTTTGCCACTGGCTTCCTACATGACCCCAAATGAATAATTTCATATGTGATTTCCATAAAAATAAGTAGGAGAGTCCAGACCCTCATTGCTCAGAGTTAATGTGAGAGCAGTGCTGTACTTCCACACTATTTAGCTTAGTCATGCCTCGGGGCAGGCAGGGACCATCTCACAGAGCATGTTTGTCAAGGCTACTCTTATGTGCTTTTAGTGTCCTGGATGTAGACCAGAGGCTGGAGAACACGCTGCAATAAAAATAAACCTTTATTAATAATAAAAAGGAATTCTGCTGCAACCAAAGAATTCATTAAAGATTAGGCTGGTATTAGTGGAGAGGGTGTGGTTGCGCTTTATGTGCATCATTCATGGAGACCCTCTCCCCAGAAATACACTTTAATTATTTCTAACTTTTCTCAGAGGTTTGTTTTGCTGTCTTGTGATAAAACCTCAAGGTCATGAAGGAGACACTTTTAGTGATGCTCGTACAACTGACATTGTAAAATATTATTTCTAAGTGAGGTGGTGCTAGTGGCAAGGGTGATAAATTTTAATTTCTATTAAATACTGGTGCACTGGCCATAATTGTCTAGTAGCATCTGCACAACACTGTTGACAGGCTTGCTGATGGATTAAAGCGAGCTGATGTCGTGGTAGCTACGGAGTGGAGATGTAAGCAGAACATGTAGTTTTCTTGTCCAGTACAGGGACTGCAGACCAATTGCCAAAAATTCCGAAGAAATCCGAACAGTTCATCAGTCTGATCGTGTTTCACACACACATTTTTCAGCTTCAGGACTATAGGGGAGTCCTATTCAGTCTCCAATACAGTGGAGAACAACAGGAATGTGAGAGCCGATGGCTGCATCAGAGGTGTCCAAGCAGGTGTGTAAAGTTAAACCCAGAGGAAGCAGTCACGGAAAACGAGAGCAAATAAGATTTCAAGGGAAGGAGTGCAGCTGGAGGTGTGTTGGGAGGTGGGCAGCTCGAGGAAGGTGAAAGTGAGCTGCAAGTCGGGAGCTTTGAGACAGGAAGTGAGTGACTTCCATGAGCTGTTTCAACACAGCCCTAGTGGTGGAAGCTGCCAGGGAACACTTCCAGGACAGAAACTCCAGGGGGCTGCATATATAGATGCTGTGTCTTTTTAACAACAAAAAACTGTTTAGGTTTCTTTTTGGTGGGTTTACTTTGGTTTATGTTGTGTGTCCCCCTCATCTTTTAAATTTTTTTTTCCTCCTGAATTCAGTAAATGCATAGAAAGTAATTAAATTCCCTTGCAAATAAGCATAGGACTTGGAGATGCAGGACTTTGGTTTCATTTGCTGTCATAAGCTCTTTTCTGGGTAACCCGGGCCAAGGGATTTTTTGAGGTGTGTGCCCTACCTTACTTATGGGGATAACAACATGACTTAGGTTTCTGGAGCAGGTTAAACATTGGTATTTGGGACATGTTGTACTTGTGATAAGTGAGTTCTTTCCCAACAAACTTTAATTCTCTCAGATTTCAACCATCCTTTTATTAATGGCCAAGAGGCTGTCTGAGAAGCATTATGATGCTGATTTGTACCACTTGACAAATCACAGTGTTTGGGTTTTCTGCTAATAAGAGAGAAAAAAATGTAGGTCTGTCAGATGATTGTGGTGCTTAGATAATCTCTTCCTTTGCTGTTCTTCAGCGCAGTGTTATAATTAGTTCTTCGAATTTTTCTCATTTAATTCATCCCTCACTGCATGCATCTTATCATGCACTAGAAGCAAGCTGAAACGTTAATTAATTTGAGCCATTTCAGAGAGCTGAAGGAACTCATTTAACTGTCTTTTCCCTTTGAATTCAGAGGCCAAGCCGATAGCACCCACTTGCTGCCTTCATGTGAGAGCAGTCTCGGGCTAAATTCTTCACCTCAAGTGAACTTGCACACATGTAATTTCTTGACTGGCATCTGCCATTTAACACCTAAATTCCCCATCTGGAAATGCAGAAGACTTCACTATGTATCCTGTATTGTGTATGGATTAGCATCTGTGTCTCTGGATTCTACTTATACTCCCTTAACATGTTTTATAATTCACACATAGATATGCTGTTTTTAAAAAACAACCATCAACCTCCTAAATAGTGTATTTTATTGTAATTTCTTTATTTGGTGCTGAGTATTTCTTACAAGCATTGCCGTGGACATGCAAAGAGTACCTGCTGTTTCTTGCAAGATCAGTTTTTAATCCTGCCTACATTATGGATAAAATCCTTGTTTCAGTCAGGAAAACATCCTGCTGCAGATATTGGCCTCTGTGCCACATACTGGGTTACAAACAATCGATGCAATATGGGAAACAGAAGTGTAATATGATTTTTCAAGGGTGTAATATGATTATTCAAACCAAGGCAAAATTGACATTCTGTAATCTGACACATTAAGCTAGAAAGCAAGCTGGGTCATCAGAAATTAATGAAAGCCTAAAAATGAGGTGGGGGGGGGGAACTGGAAAAGACATTCAAATACATCACAGAAAATCCAGATACCAGTTCTTCTGTCTTCCTTCTCATATCTGAAGGCACACTCCAGCTTGCTCGGCCTTCAGTCTAGTCCAAAACAAGTACTCCTAGCTGGCTATCAGAGCCATGCCTGTCCCAGTGTAACCTCTCCTCCTGTTTTTGTATCATCATAAAGAGATGATGGTAAAAGGCACTGGACATTTTCCCCATGTTAATATTAGTTTGGTTGTCCACTTCTGTTTTTATCTGTCGCCAGTTTCTCATGGCTGTTGTATCCAACTCGACAAGTGCTGACATTCTTCTCCGATGCTTTAGACAATACTGTGAATGGATTTATGTAACTGTCTCTCCTGCTCTGTGTCTTATTTTATGGCTTGATGGATGGGACAATTTCAGAATTATGGGATCCACAGTAATGCTGCTTTTAGTTGCCATTTTTTCAGGTCTCCCTGACAAATTGCAGGTGAGTGTTTTGTAGTCAAAATGGTTTGGAAATTCTGCTGACTGATTGCTTTTAAACGATTTGATTATTGCTAAATCCTGTGAGTCTCCAGTGAAGTTAAAGCAATGCAGAGTGTATGGTTATTGGAGTGGCTTTGTGTTTAGCATGACTTGCATCACACTTGACTGCTTTTCAAATATGGCCATCTGAAAAATACCCTTGCAAATTTCTGATTCCTCCTTCTATGCTCTGGGAAGTGAATAAAGGTGAATCTCATGTGTCTTGTGCCAGTGCTCAGTGCCACCCATGAGCTCTGAAGAGCTTTGGACTCAAGTCTGGAAGAGTTTTAGACCCAAGTGTCAAAATTGTCATCTCTGCAGAAATTTATAGGGCCATTGGGAATTTTTTCTTGTTCTGATAATTCTCATGACTTGTAGCAGAACTGTTCACGGAGCCCTGCACTGCAAGGTTAAGGTGTCCTGTGTCTTTGAGAGTGCATAAAGTGTTTGGCCAGGGAGTTCCCAGTGTGGCAGGCACCATATAAACCACAATGAAACCACCCTTCCACCATGTTTTTTTCCTCCTCAGTTATTTGTTACTGTCAGAATGAAATGTGGTGTCATAAAGTGGATCTAACACTGCGAATGTGGTTCAAACACCACAGAATGATTTCTCTTGATTCATACATTACACTCTCATTAATGCAATCTGATGCAGCACTTGCATATGCTGGACAGGTTTGCTAAAGATGGATATTTACAGACCCTGCATTACTCCTCCTTTGCTGCTGCAATAAAATAAAAATGCAATTACTTTAACAGTTCCTCTATCCTGAAGAAGTCATTAAATGTTAACCAAAATAGTTTCTTTGTTGTCTTTAATACAGATCTGGAATAGGTTTGCTTAGGGAAGAATGCTGTTGTTTTTCTTCAGAGCTGTGGTTATGCCTAAATAAAAGCACTAGATATGGGAATCCTAAAATTTGTGTTCCAGACTCAGTTTGAAATTTAAAGTATGGAACAGATGCCTCTTTTGATGGGAAGAAACAGCAAGTGCCTGGTCCTGAAACTGGGTGTTGCTGAACTCTAGGAAAGGGTTGTACATGGAAATAGAGTTGAATTTTGCAGCTCAAACCTTCTTTATTCTGTACAGAGCTTCCTAACTAATCTGATGGTCAGCTTCTCAAAAATGTTCATCATTTGCTTTTGTACAGGCTGTCATTTGGAACTGTGAATGTGCAGTAAAGAGCTTGACTGAGTCATTTGGGGAACCAAAAGTAAATCCTTTAACCTTATATTCCAAAGTTTGCTTCCGCCTTCTCCTCTGAGCTCTTTGTCAGCTGCTCAAATGAAGTCTAAAGTCAGGGAGAGCTTTGGGGATATGAATGAAAAGCCTAGATTCTGAAACACCTATGCAAGCTTAGAGCAGAATTTAATCTGATCATCAAGGACTCAGAATGTGACTTGCCTTATTTTTTTTGATGTTTTATTAAAAGAGCTGGTGTAATTTTTCCCTTCACAGCACCCTGTATGAGGAGAAACTCAACTCATAAATAAGAAGGGAGAAATGCCAGTGTATCAGTGCAAAATGAAACCTGAAGAGCTGTGTCTGTGCTTTGTGAAAGGAGTAGATGCCTTGCAAGAGTTGAAGCCCAGTCTTGCACTTCTTTGGCATTCAACACCTGCCACGGTAGTCTGGGAATGATTACACTGCACTTTCAGATGCAGGAAACTTTTTAGGCTGCCTCTGTGATAGTGCCAATCAGGTGATAAATATTCCATGCTGAAAATACTGTAGGTGCTTCTCATTCACCTTGCTTGCAGGAAGCAGACGGGGTAGTTTGTGCGGGTCTTACATCTCTCTTCTTCTCATCAGCACCTTGTAGTTTTCAACAGCTGCCAAAATAGTAAAAAGGTGAAAAGCTTGGTCAGAAAGAGTGAAATAGATAGGGTTGAGAGGCTGATAGAGGAGTCCTCTATATGACCATTAAATTAATTGATCAAAGTTGCCATAAAACAACAAGAGGAACAAGCCCTGCTTCTAATTTACTCATGACCTGACTCATTGGTGTAAATTCTCTGCTTGCAGCTGCAGCACATGGCTGGGCAGTTGTGTTGTTTCCACAGGTGCAGTCAGGCTGTTCTACTACCACACCAAACTGCCTGGCAGGGCCTCCAGCTTGATCATGGCCAGGCAAGCTGCAGTACCTGGAGTCTGCTATTCTGTTACCAGGCAGTTGGACAAGGGCTTATAAGCCTAAAGCTTTGCAGTCAGTGAAGGAAATAGAAATTCTGAGCGAAGCTCATTTGCTTCGTTCCTATTAACTTTGTCATCTTCAATTCTGATGGTTTTTTAAATTCTGCATTGCTTTTTCTCCTATCACTTATTCTGGTATCTTCCATTAATTAATGAGAAAGGACAAACTTCCCAGTGGTTCCCTGCTTTCATCGATTGCACTGTACTTGCTAAGGCAGGTGTGCTGCCCTTAGCCTGGGCTGAGAGGGAAACTCCTTGTGCAGAAGAGGACTGTGGGCTCAGGTGAATCCCACTTGTGCCACTATGGCAGAAGGATAGAGCTGGAAACACGTTCAGCACGTGTAGAACCTAATTTAAGGAAGTGTCTCCTTTCTCTTCTTCTCCCCCATCCCTTTCTTTTCCCTTTCCCTTC
>VYZQ01025479.1:36939-67011 GCA_013400655.1 Mystacornis crossleyi | reverse complement strand
GCACATCTTACATTGTAACCTAGGACACCCTGTACAATTAATTATCAGTTTATTAATATGATGCATAATAACTGTGCTCTGAAAAATGGAAAATATTATGTGGAAAATACCAAAATTACTGGGAAGTGCTAAAAAATATTTAACTACAAGCCTCACGTTAAATTTCTAAGGTTTATTCCTAAGATAAAAATTGTCTTTGTAAACTATTTCCAAATGATGAGTTCGTCTATCACACTGAGCAGTGAAACCATTTGAGAGGCTTGGAATGTGAAAAGTAGGAAACACAGCTCCTTTGGAGCAAAGTAATCCTGGTGCACTGCTGCACTCACCCATCATGGATGGAGGAGGAAAGTCATCCCATCATCCACTTTTTCAAATGGTCTAGGATAGATGTGTAAGCAGGTTCAAATTCTTCACAAACCGCTGCAAAATTTGAGAAATAATTTGTGTTAAGGTGCTGATAAGTTTCCTCTTTCATCCATCTGACTGACAGCTGATCACAGGAAAAATAGAGCAACTTTTCACAGTCCAAGACAGGGGTAGCCATGACAGTGAGAAGATCCATAGAAGAGTTTTGCAGTATATTAGTCATGTATCGGATTTATTTTGCAGCCTCATGAGAGGTTTTGCCTGAAGCACTCTGAGTTCAGTGGGTGATAAACTCTCAGCATTTTAACTGGAGTTGGATAAAACACACTTGGTGCAAGGCTCAGGACGCTGCTTCTGAGAGTAATTCTTGCACAAAACTAAAGTTTGCATGTATTCTCTCTAATATATAACTGGAAAGAACTCTATAAAGTTTTTTCCCTTCCTCCCACCCTTTTTGTATCTAAGTTTCTGTGTGCCAGCTAGTGTGGCAGGGACAAGACCATGCTGAGAAAAGATCTTGGCACAGTAAGCTTTGCATGTTGAGATTTGTTTAACAGCCGGGATTGCCTTATACTGTGGGTCATGACATGAAGAGTGAAATGAGGCTGCCCTTCCAGAACCCTATGGAGTATAAGAACTGGAATATAATATCCCTTCTCTAGTAGTGTCAAAGTGATCCACTGGTCTAAGGAGGGATTTGCTTGGGTACAGTCAGACCCTGGAGTACATAGGCCAGTTCAGAGAATGGATTTTCTCTCTGTTTCACTCCTGTATTTGCATGGGCAGCACTGAGTGTTCCCCTTGCTGCCTACTCAGAACATTTCTAAGCCAGATACTTCTTTTGAACTTCAGTATTTTCACTCTGGAAACCACCTGGGGTCAGGATGTTGAAATCATTGACTGAATTAAAAAGTGTATACTTTTATAATGTTTCATGCCTGAAAAAAAGCCAGTGAAATCCACTTTGGCAGATCACACATCCAAGACTGAAACCTGCAGCTTCTTGTTTCTTGTCAGCTTTTCCCACAGTGTGGTGGTGCAAGAAGTATTTGGAGCATGAATCCAAAACCATGCAACCTAAACCAGCGTGGCTACCACTGAATGATGATGGCCACGAACAGTAGAGCTCATGTGATGCACTGCAAGTAGAGGAGTAGGTAAAACACAGGCAACATTCCTGAGAGTCCTGAATTTCCCTGGATTTGATTTTGTGGTTGGGCTACGGGCACATCTATAAAAAGACTGATAAAAAATGGAAGGTATAAAGTAGATACTGAAACTTTCTTCAGAGCATCCTACAAATGAGCTTAAAAAGAGACATCCAAGTTGTCTTAAGCAAGAACTCCCAGTGGCCCTGCTCAGTGTGACTCCTGCATGGCCACATTAACTTGGTGGAGTGCTCTGGATCCCTGTGGCATTCTCACACCTGCCCACGTTATACTGTCTTCTATAAAAAGAGAGAAAAGAGGAGTGTTTTGAGGATGCCTTTTAAATGTCTCAGAGGATTTAGTGATAAAGACTTGCTAAACTTCAGAAGGTGTTATTTCAGCACTGATCTAAGCTGATCTGAGACCATAGTGCTCCTAAAAAGGAAGTCTTGATCTTGGTTTTTGTAAAATAACATTGGGGGTTCCTAGATCTTCCCTGTGTTGGAAGACTCTGCTGGACTCATGTTGTGGGTAGATGTGCTGCTGTATTTTGACAGTTCTGCCTTTCCTGGGACCCTTTATTTGGAGAAATATTCCACTTGTTTCCCTGACAATCAAGTTTTTAGTGATGCCTAACTGTACGAAGGGAAAGAGTGGTATTGTGGAAACAGAAACAGAGACACTAGAAAAGAAGTCCATACTAATCTTTGATCAAAATCTAAATACTCTAGTCCCTTTTTCTGCAGTAGCCTTTGCTAGTCGAGATTATCCAGCATCTAGAGGATCTCTGCTAGGGCAGGAGAGATCAGAAAAATCACCCAAAATAGCAGAAAACAAATCTATCAATACACTTAGAGGAGGAGAACAAAATTAGAATGTCCTTTCGAATCCAACTAGACTTAAACAGAAAAACTTTTCCCACATAAAGACCCTCCAGGGATTTAAAACTGGAGTTTTAACCTCCAGTTAAAATCTGCTAAGATAAAATATATACCGCATCTCACTCTCCTCAAAAAGCCTTATTATGTTCATTCCCATTAACTCTCTCCTCAGGGTATTTTGTATGTCTGCAGAACATATTATGGCCATTTGGTTCTGAATGGTTTTTCAGGACTGTCACTGAATTTAAGTCAGAAAATGTCCAAAACTGTGAACAACATTTCAAAAAGTATAACAAGACTGTTTCAGTAATACATAAGTTAGCAGATAGAAATGTCCCACTAATTCCCTGTCAGGGCAGGCACAGTCAGAGCTTGAAGGAGAAGGTAAGACATATTTTATTTGATGTATTCTGATAGAGCCCCATCCAAGTGAAGCTCTGCCACCATTTTCACTTTAATTTTGCATTGCAGAACCCTTCTGAAGTTGCCTTGCTGCTGTTCAGTCATTAATTTCTTTCCAGTAGCAGCCCTTTCACCCTCAAAGAGAAAGCTGGAAAACTGGCACTGTCTCTGCTCTGGGCATTGTTTTCATGTTACTTAGCCTTGAAAGTTTGTGTGGCATTTCTCTGTACATCCAGCTTCCTCACAGGTAAAGACTGTTCATATCCCTGAGGAAGGAGAATGGGTGATTCTTCTACCTAGAAATTTCTAGAGGGTGAGGTAAAGCTTCTTCATGAATACCTGCAGTGGAAGAGTTAAAAGGCTTCAGGATTATTGACTCAGATGGCTTTTATATCTAAGTAGAAATCCTTTCATTTTGAAGTCCAGTTCTCTTGAAAAGTTGAACATTTTATCCATGAATTTCCTACTGGACAAAGGAATGGTGAGCTCCTGTTTCTCAGGAAAATGAGCTGCTGGATTCATTATCGTCAGCTCTGTACAAAATGGTTTGCCAGACATTTCAAGCATGAGGTAAAGTCCCTCCTGGGCCTGTGCTGCAGCCCTCACAGTGGGGGAAGATGAGCTTTTGAAAACAATTCAGTTTTTATTCATTAACGTTTATAAAAATAGGACGTTTGATCCATCCCAAAGCAAACAGCCTGAGTGTACTGTGTCACCCAGCAAGAGTACAGGACAAAAGGGCAGAGATGCAAGACAGCAGAGCCACACAGCTTCAGAGCAAGGGTCACCTGCTCCAGCATCCTCTGCCAGAGCACCCACTGGCAGATGGTTGAAGGACAGGCATATGTAAGATTTTCTGCTGACTTTTTTATTTTTCGCATCCTTTTCCTCATCAGTACCTCTCTCAAGTAAGTGTCTGGTCTTTTCTTGGACTCCTCTAAATTATTTGCATCAATAGCCTTCCTTGGCAAGGCTTTCCACACACTGACCACCTGTTGCATGAAGAACCATCTCCTTCACCTCATCTGGAGCCTGGCCTCCTTCTCTTTTCATTTTGTGGCCTTAAATTTTGTATTAGCAGAAATGGTGGGTAATTGATGCCTGTCGGGCTGATCCTTGCCACTTTTGATTAGTGGATCAGTGTCCTACTTCCACTAAAATAACCCCTTTCCAAACCAAAGGGAACATAGGAAAATCCTTCCATGTGTGGAAGCTGTTCTGTAGCTGTGGTCATTGTAGTTGCCTTTCTGTGAATGTTTTTGATTGTAATACAGCCTTTCTCAGATCAGGGAACAAGAACTGCAGCCTACATATTGAAGATGTGGAAGAGACATAGATAGATTTATACAGTCATGTAATTAGATTTTCTGTGTTGTTCATTTGTTCTTGATAATATGTATTTTATTTTCTTCTATGTTGTTTTTGCTATTTCGACCCCTGTTGAGTTGATGTTTTAATGGAACTAGCATTAGGATGTGCTAAAATATCGTTCCTGGATGAGAATTGTTAGGTTTGAGTACATCATTTCCTATGTGAGGTTAAAATTGGCTTTTTCGCCAGTGCATTATCACCTAAATTGTCATTCTTTCTCATATTGTCCTATCACCAAATCTTGCATGGCCCCTAAGCAATTCTGCCTAGGCTTCCCTCATTCTTAGTGTCTTGAATAATCGTTTTATCAGCAGAAAACTTTCTCACCTTTTGCCATTTATTGATGAGAGAATTGAGTCTCAGCACAGTTCCCAGAGGAAATCAGCCGATGATCTCTCTCCACTGTGAATGCTTACCCTTTGTTTTTTGTCTTTTAACCAGCTATTTTTCTTTGAAAGGACTTTTCTCTTACTCCATAACCATGCAACATTTGCATAGCTATGATTAAAAAGAGAAAAATCAGAGTAAATCATCACCAGAAGCAAAATTTATGCAGATCAAAAAACTCCAAGCAGAGCCAAGCTGAGCCCAAACAATAAATGCAGTCGCACAGCAGTTGTAATCAATGGCCTCCCAGCAGAATAATTTAAATTCACACAGCCTGATCTCAAGATGTGGTTTGTTGTCCAGTACTCCACACAGGGCATCCACTGGGCCATGGAATAAACTGCCAGGCATCTGCAAAGGGGCACAACTGCCTGGTTGCAAAAAAAGAAAAGTGTGTGGGGTTTGCTGAGCGGTTTTGGGGGAGCAAAGTTTGTATAGTTTGGTTTGTTGTTGTATTTTCCTAAAGGTTGGCGGTGTTCTTTGTTTGGGGTTTTTTGTTTGGTTTTTTTGTTTTGTTTTGTTTTGTGTTGTTTTGGGTTTTTTGGTGGGTTTTCTTTGTTTGTTTGTTTGTTTTGGGTTTTTTGTTTTGTTTTGGTTTTTGGTTTTTTGGCTCTTTTTTCCGTATGGGTTTTTTCTTTTCTTTTTCTTTTTTTTTTTTTTTAATATGTGTGTGTTGTTGTTTTTTCATTTCCCAAAACCATCTCTCTGCTTCAGATCTCTCAGTACCTCCTAAAGGAAAACACCGAAGTTTGATCCTGATTCTGAAACACAAAAATTCTGCTGCCTCCTTTTTATAGCTCAGGGGGTATTTCTTAATTGCCTTCTGCTCTTCCAGCAGCCTGTCCCCTCCCTACTTCCTGTCTTCTCTACCTGTTCTAGCAAACGTTTTTCCATCCTGATCAGGGAGACATATTAATCCTGGTGTTTCAGTCATCCACACAATCTCATCAACAGAGTTTTAATTAATTTAATAAGAAGTTTAGTAATTGAATTTTNGCAGGAAGAGGTGTCAACCCATGATACCTTAGAAACTAGTAGGCAGCTAAGATCTAGTGGGGTTTCAGTAATGAAGAATATAAAAGCTGGACAGACTTCCAGTTTTCTCAACCATAAAAGTTATGTTCTACTGTCCAGGAAAAAATGGTTTGTGTTGAATTCCTGCAAGAGTGTTGGAACAGCTGCAAGTCCTATAGAAATCATCAAGTAGAAAGATGCTGAAGACAATGTAAAATAAGGAGCTGTGCTAAATATCCTGATGTTGTAATAAAAGCCCAAAGCAGAGTGGTGGGATGAACTGGAGTAGAGGCCGCAGTCTGCAGTGGAGGGCTGGGGAGGGAGTGGGGGAGCTTTTCACACCCATGATGTGGAAGAAGAGTGTGATTCCTGTGCACAGACCTTTAGAGTGACTATGCCTACACCATACATTGCTTGGAGTTTGTTGGTTGCCCAAGTAAATGTGGAGATTTGAGCCTGACAAGGTGCCTTTTCCAAGCTTTGGCAGATGGTAAGCCAAGGCTATTCCGTCCCTGTTTAAGTGCTTCCCATAAAACTCAGTCTGGCTCATATTTAGCAGAGCAGCACCGTGTTCTTGCAGGTCTGTTGCTCAGGAGTTGAGGTGGGCAGAGCAGAAGGTGGACGTGTGCCCTGGTTTTGGATGGATTAGTAAGACATGGATGTGGCAGAGCTGGAAGTGGCAGCCAGGCTGCCTGACTTATGCCTCACCTACAGTCAGGCTGGCTGTGGGGACACCAAGCTCTCTCCATTCGGGTAAAGCCCTGTAAATCTGCAACCAACTGGAGTTTGCTGGTAGGACAGGCTTCTGCCCTGCTTACTCAGTCCCTATCCTGATCCCCACTCTCAGGCTAAAATCATGAGCACCAGGCAGCGTTTCTTGTCCAGATGGAGCTACAAATAATAGCTGTGTCAGTCCACAGGCACTTTCAGCTGTTTATTTTGCTGGGGGAAGCACTGGAGTCTCAAAAGTGTTGACTCTTACAAGAGGAAGTACTGGGCATACCCGTATGAATAAGTGATCTGTAATTGTGTACATGTGCTTCTACTGGCTTTAAGCGTATTTTTGCAGGTGCCTCATCTGGGGAAGAAAATGGCCACGAATGAGACCCTAAATCATGCTAAATATTGCAGACAGCGTATCTGTATGAAGTATTTAAAGATTTAAAAAAAAAAAAGAATCCCGGATTCTGAATTTACAAAACCCCATTTCCTCCATCTGCACTCAGTGCTCATCATTTTGTTACACAACCACTTCATTCCTTCACTGCTAATAGCTCCCTTTGAATACTGAATTGCCTCATTAGGGTCTCTTATCCCATGAATGAAATTCTTCCTCTGAGTCAGATAGACAGTCCTTTATTTTTCCCATTGATTTTTCGTTAAATATATCAGTCTGGTTCTAAGTAATCAATAAAGCAATGTGGAAAGACTTCTGATCTTTGAAATGGTGTGGAGTAGATAGACCCTTTTGTTATAGTGCCTTTATTTCGTGAAATCTTGTGCTTAGTGGAAGCTCTTTGCACTGGTTTAAGCATATGGCTACGCTGTTTGCTTTCATCCAAAGACTTCTTCCTTTCTCTGCAAGAAGGAAAGGCAATTCCAAACCCCTGATTCTGATTGCAATATATCTTGGCAGAGTCACCTCTGATGAGGGGGGTCACACTTGTGTCAGACAGCTGGATGAGCTGGCAAAGAGTTGGATTGATTTGCTGAATGAGTGTCAGTCAGTGGAGAAGTTAGAAAGAAAGCTCTGCCTCATACTTTGAGGCATGCTAGAGCTCCCGAGCTGTTAATAGGAGCTAAATAACCCCTGTTAGGATGATATTGTCAGCTGTAAATTCATCTCCCTAACTGATCTGTTGAGCAGACTTCATGTTTCTAAATATGGATGTAAGTCGCTTCCTTCTGCCTCACTGTTCAACAGTTTAAGTAATTGAATACAGCTGTTTTATCGCTCCCTTAATGAGTGAGTGGAAACCATGGATGAATTTCTCAGCTTATGGTCTCCCTGTTAAGTGCAATGTCTTTTGGGACCTGAAAGTCTGGATTTTGTAATGAAATAGTTATACCTTGTTGGTTAAGCTCCCGACAGAGGTGGGCCAGAAGACTCTCTGATTTACTGCTCACGGCTTAAAGGAGAGGTGAAGGGGCTCAGGTTATGGGTATGGCAGAAAACTGTTGCAAGGAAAGCTCAGGCCATCTTCAGTCCTGCGTGTTATGGCAGAGAAGAGCTGGCGCTTAGCTCCAGTTTTAATTATTGGATCTATGTCTGATATGTTTTATGATGCTACATATGTTACTTAACCATCTATGCTAAAGCTGTCTCTAAAGACAGAGATGTTGTAAGATGCCCAGTCATTAACTAGAGTTTCAAGCAGATCTTGTTGTAGTATCACTGAAGAAATGTGTCGGGGTATCGTAGACCAGTCTTTGCTGTGATGTAAGTACAGCTGCCTGACCTAAGGACCTGTTACCATGCAGTATTTAAGCTTGGGGGAACAATTAGCAGCCTTAGATCTCATGATTGGCAACCCAACGGGGCCACGAGTCTGCGGTTTGGAGAGTGGTGTAGCTCTTTGGAGTGGCATTCTCTGTCCTTAATAAAAAGCCCTTCCACAGGAGCCTTTTGCTTTTCCAGACCCAGGATTGATACTTCATGTATGAGTCAACAGCTGTTGAGCTGAACTTGAAGCACTCCAGCCTGTGCCAGCAAGCTGGCAGTAACATCATATCCCACAGGCAATGGAAGCGGAACAGCAGCGAGTTGGAGCCCCGGTAAAAGGGGGGCGTTGCTGCTGTGCAGCCCGAAATCAGAGGCCCAAAGTTACCATGTGCAGAAGTGTTTTTAGCTGAGAGCACTGTAAGCACTTACAAGTACATATGGCCTCAGCGTGCTGGACATGTGAAACACCCCATAATTAAAGTCAAGTGGATTCTTATGGCCGTTATCCAGCACAAAAGAAAACCTTGGAGCCGGCTTCCCAGCTGACATAAAACAAATCTGGATGGGGTTATTGAAAGAAACATGCATTGGACTCGGGGAATCAAATGCTGTCACTCAAATCCTGTCTTTGTGGGTGGCCATGTGGAAGCCAACCTGCTTCCCGCTTGCGGGCTTTGAGTAATGACCTTGACCTGCTGGGAATGGGGCAGAAACACTGGAGGAAATTGAGCTACACCAGTTTACACCTGATGGGGAGCAGGAGGGTGGTGATTGGCATATTTACTGCCTGCCTGGCAGGCGTGAGAAGGGGTATTTGTTTCATTTACAGACATGTAGAATATGATTTGTATGAGTGTATAAGCATGATAACTTTAGCCTGTGTGCCAAAGCATGGTGGGCAGTGCCAAGGAGTGCTGCAGAAGCAGAGGTGGGAGGTTGGTGCAATGTTGCTTGGGGAATGGAGGGCATGGAGGGAAGACAGAAAGGAATAGGAGCTACTTTTCCAGGCAGGGAGTGAAGACTAACTGAAAGGAGAGGAAATACAGAGCAACAAGTGAAAAGAATGAGGGTAGAGAAAGAGATGAGACTGAGATTAGGTCAAGTTGGTTGGGGCTTTGAGCAACCTGTGTTGCTTGTAGTAGAAGGTGCCCCTGCCCTTGGCAGGGGGTTTGTAACTAGATGATTTTTAAGGTCCCTTCCAACCCAAAGCATTTTATGATTCTTTGAGGTGAGACTGGTTTGATGCTCATGACTTTGCCATAGTCACTAATCTTGTTATTGCACCTTCCTGCCATAAACATGCCTTGTCTCAACATGTCTGGGGTGGACAGAAAGGGATGGAGTGGCTTCCTGAGCTTGTGCATTAATTCTTCTGTGTTGTTTTTATAGTGAAGTAACTACTGGACCAAGTCAAGAAAAGGCCTTCAAATCCAGCTGACCCCAGCACGGTTGTTTGGATGTCCTCTGAGAGGACAGCAGAGCAGCACTGGCATCCACACATCTCATGCAGAGGGGTTAGTTCTAAGCTTGTCCATCAGTCCTGAGACGTCCATGAGATGTGTTTTTTCTTGCAGATATGTCTAGGGTGCTTCAGGGATGCCAGAAACCTAGGATGGTCCAGTGAACAAAGTATTTAAAAGTTTTAAGACTCACTAGTCTAAAAAGCTAGTGAGCTGCCTGGCATGGGTAGGTAGTGAGCAAACATCTATTTTGCCTTTTTTAACCTTTACAATCCCTAGGCTGTGTTTATGTGGCTGTTTTCTTGGATGCTTTGCATGAACCTGATGGGTGTTTTACTGTGCAGTGCCTCTTCTATTCCCCAAAATTCAGTATCTTTGGGAAACCTTCCCTGTAACCCTGGCTCAGCTTGATGTGGCCAAGCAAAAGCAGGGAAGCTTGTAAAAGGAACATGGCTTCAGCAGAGAATCCTTCTGGAGCCTGTGAGCAGGTTTAAGTGTGAAGGTATTTCACTGTGGTTGCAAACATGCAGGATGGACCTGGTCCATTTTATTTATACTGTGAAAAACAGTTGTGGCTTAAAAGCCACCCCCTCTCATGGTGGCCTGCTGAGTTGTGAGGCAATTGCAGCTACCTACACAATGCGCAAATAAACTTGCTCTCGTGACTGTAAACCATGGCTCTTGTAGACGGAGCATTTCTGCAGGCTGTGAAAATGGCTTGGTCAGGGATATTTTTGCAGTTTGTTTTCATGAACAGTAGCTGGTATAAGACAATAGTATTGACTTGTAGTTTAGAAAATCTAGGTTTGGTAGGAAAGCTTGGAAAGGTTGTTCTATCTGCTGTGCTTAAGTCTGGGATCACTAAACAAAACAGACTTCCCTCCTTCCAGATACCATAATGCTGCCCCTTGTAAACACTGTTGTAGCAGGATGACCCAGCTGCTTCTGGAGGTCTGCAGAGCTGGATTTATTGTCCGCTCTCTGTTTGCTGCAGCAGCACTTAAAATCTTTAGGGCTTATGTCAGCTTTGTGTTCATGTTGTGTGCCCCTTGAATCCTGAGTGAACATTTAGATGATTAGTACTAAAAAAAAAGGTTGCTCCAGTGAGAAAACAACGAAGTCACCATTGCATAAATAAATAGATCTCTTCTCTTGTGTTTCATGTTGGCCTTTGGCTTGCACTCATCACTGTGGTGTCTGAGAGTGCCTGGCAGCAGGACATTAAATTGTGTAGGAGTAACATATCAGGTGATCAGTGGCTTGGCTTCCTCTTCTTCCTCATGCATATGAAAAGGAGCACTTAAAATTTGTTATGTAAACACAGCATTGTATGTTTATCTTCAAGAAGCAGTTTTGGTTTTGTATTTGGCAGAGAAAGTGGTGACATTTGCAGTTGTGTGGGTCATTTCTTACGAACTCTGGTGTGAAACTTGTCCCTGGTTGAATGAAGCTGACACAACCCCCTTAGCTACTGGCCTAGCTGGCTTTAGCCTTCTGTATATCCCATCAGCTCCCCTAGTTTGGATGACCTGAACAGGGACACAAAGCCTCCCACCCCCCATTCCCCTTCTTATTATTCCCTGTGGACATATTGAAGGGAAATGCTATTAAAAAGCATCTCTAGAAAACTTTCCACACTTTTACTTCTTCCTGCAAGCTTGGCCACGAGAGGGATGGAGCCAACTCAGCTTTCACCGTGCCCTTGCTCAGAGCTGTGCTTGCCAAGGAAGGACCCCACAGGATTTGACTATTATGGAGTAGATGCATTACTAGGAAAAAAGAGACAGGTTTTACGGGAGTGAGGCTGTATCTTAACTACTGCTCAGTCACTTGGGAAGTCTGTAAAAGCTTTCTGAAACTACCAGGCTCCTCCCAAAGCACCACTTGATCTAGTGTATTTTCAGATTCAAAGCTGAGTCTATAAAACTTATCCCTGTACAAAGACCACCCAACACTAACAGGGTGTGCGGAGAAATTTCTGTTTATAGTTTAGTGCAAGGGTCAGATAGCTTTGCTATGGTTCAGGTTATCCACCCAGAGCAAGCATGTTTTTTCCTAAGCATGGGATACATGAGTCATTTCTATTACCCAGACCTCTAGACATAACATAAAATAGATGGCATGAAATAGCATTAAAGATATTAAAGATGGGAGGAAATTAAGTGTTTTCTCCCTTGCATTCTTCAGCTATGGAGTAACGGATTTCTAGTGCAAGCTCAGCTACTAATGCACACATAAGAAGTGAGGGCAAACAGTAGAAACCTCAGACTTTGTCCTGTAAGATACAGAAAACCCAGTCAAGCAAAACACACTGCAGAAGTGCTTTCACAATATAAATTTGGTGATTAAATTCCTAGCAGGGAATTAGCTTTTATCTACTTTTAAAAAATGTTAGTAAACTGGATTTATCTTAAGCTGCTTAGAATTTGTGACCCTGCCAGTATCTGGCATATTGCAGGATTTTCTCTCTTTGTTTGAGAATGACCCATAAGACCCTGAATCTGTATTCTTCCTTTTTCATATTTAAAAAAATGAATTCCTGCTCATCTTCTGCATTCCCAGCTGAGCTCTGTGCTATCATCCATCTCTGTTCAGATTCTGTGGAATGGCTAGGGGATTATGAATAACAGACCTCACACCCACCTAAACCAGAAAGAAATTAATTTTATCTCCCTTTTTTGAAAGGTATGAATTCTGAACATTGGATTCCCTCACAACCAGGATTAAATTATTCGAAGGAGTGCCTCTCCTCATTAGAGACTGCTTGTAAATATACTGTCTTCCTTGAATGCTTGGGAACGCTTGCGTTTGTATTCCTTTTTAGGACTTTTTCCACTTAGTAATTAATACTCATCCTTATATAACACTTGTGACTGAAAGCACAATGCAAGGGGATAAAAATGGGCAGTCTGCCCTGTTTAAAGGAGATAAGTCTACTGTACTGATGGACCTGCTCCCTGAAATTCTTTAGTGCAGAGGAGGTTAAAAGTCATGTGTCAAATATAATACTCTCAGTCTCTTGCACTCAGTGACTATAGCCAGTCTTTTAACTATTATAGAATTTAAGACTAAGTATTTTTAGCAGTTTTTATTGATGCCTTTCTTAAACTTCTCTTTCAGAGGTTTTGTGATCATAAAGAAAGATGGAATGAGTGTCTGTCTGACTAGTGTATAAAAATTCTCATATGATTATGCACATGCATGCATTTAGGGCCAGTTCATCATTTCCAGTAACTAAAGGTTGCCTGACTTTCATGATTACTCTGGAAGTCAGAACAACTTCCCATTTATTGGCTGGGGAAAATGAATATATTTCATTTGAGCTGGATTGAGTCTTGGCATGCGATTTATCATTGCCCAAATATTTTCTCACAATTTTTAAGTCTGCGAAGTCATATCAATAACATAAATTAAAAGCTTCAAGTAGCATCTCAAATACATGGTTATTATTTTATGTCTACAGGAAATGCAAAAAGAAGAAATGTGGAATAATAGAAATGGAAAACCCAGTTACTTGACTTACCCTCAGCAACAGAGAAAGTTTCCTTTCTTTGACTAGATGGATGTAAACCCAGTCCATAATCCAGCTTCTTGAAATACTCAGTAATTTTGTTTCCTTTATTTTGCTCTCTGGAAGTACACACCATTTATGTAGCTCATTATGTATGTAAAAGATACTGGGAAAGAGTTGAGACTGAGTAATCCATGCCAACCCTCATTTCCCCATCAGGAAATTAGTTGGGGCAGAGCTGGCACTGAAACGTGTGGGATTTCTGTATTTTCTGAAGTGGAGCACTCTTGGTTGTTCCTGTCTTGAAAAAAAACGGGCTCCTAAAGGGCAACTCCGTTTTTTCAGTATTTTCTTCTGGGCATCCCAATGTCTTTGTATGTGTTGGCAGCAGAAGACTCTGAACATCTCTTTTGGAAACCTCTGGCAGAATTCTCTGTTTTCCTTGCAGGTGACTGAGCCCAGGACCAGCATGGGGTCTTGGTCTCCTTGGCTGTGTGTGATTGAAGCGTTGTGAGCTAACAGCCTCTACAAGGTTAAGGAGGCAACTCTGCTCTTCCCTACATGCTCTGCTGGCCAAGGAGCTCAGATGCCAGCGCTGCTGCAGCCGGGTGTGATTCCTGAGGGAGGTGCAGTTAACAGGGGAACGCAATACCAGGACAGCACAAAAGGGAGGACGGGTAGAAAGACGGCTGTGAGATACACCTTCTTCTGCTTGAATAGGGGAAGTTGTTCTGAGTGAGGAAGAAATGAACTTAGTCTGCAATCTCTGCTGGCAAGCGACCAGTCTGTAGCAGCCACTTTCCATCCTTCTAGTACCACAAACCAGCTCTCAGGAGATCCATACCACGATGTGGAGTCAAACTTTGCCCCAATGTATCTAAAGCTGTCGAGGCAGTGTGGATTCAGGACTGAACATGGGGCAGAGACCAGGGAATCCCAGGTCAGTCCAGCTTGTGCCCCTACTTGGCTGTATGTGCTTAGGGTGCCTCCTGTTCTCATTTATCATCAGGTGACCAGAAGGTTCTGGCCATCTACGCTTTTCCTGGCAGACCCATTTACTGCTAGAACAAGAAAGAAACCATTTATTGCACAGTAAAGAGCAACTTGGCCCTGTATATACAAAATTATTTTGCTGTGCCTCAAAGGATAATCAGACTTGTGTTTTAAAGGAGGAGACTGGTGGAAGGGGTTTCTCTGCACAGGCTGTCAGCAATCCCTACCAGGCCAGCACTATCTGCAGTCTCTTCCACTTCCAGCCCTTTCCTCTGCTTTGCATAATGGATGGCACTGTCAGGAATAGTTTCCTGATGTTGTATAGTACTAAGGAAGAGGCTGTCTTCTCCTATACTTAACCTTGGTGATTTTTAACCTAGCCATTAGTCCTCACAAGTGATATTGTTTTCCCCTTTGGCATGAAGCAGGAAGGCCTGTTGAAAACCACAGCATCCGTTGTAAGGATGGACATATTCATCACTTAAGCCTGGGGCTCAGCTGTGAACACAAGAAGGACTTCAGAAGCCAAAATATATTTGGTCAAACTTTTCTTGTGTAATGGTCTCCTCAGAACTCCAAGCTGTAGTCAAACATTTCATTAAAATGCTCTGGGAATGCACAAGAAAGCTCTTGACTGTAATGTTTGCCTAGGGAGTTTTGTTTGAATCTTCAGCCTAGATTGTCCTTAAAGCCTATTGTGCTGCATGAAAGGTAGCGGAGTACCTCCAGGGAGAGTCACAGGCAATTCAGATTCATGCCAGTGAGTTCCTGTACCTCCTGCCTGGAGCCTTCCAGCAGCCACAAACTGAGCTGGATAATACCCTCATTACTCCATCTCCTCTTCAGCATGCCTGCTGCAGCCAGCAGGAGCTGCTTGCCCTTGTGTTGGTTATAGTGGCATTTCTGGTACATGTGCTCAGAAGCAGAGGATGTGTCTTGATGATTTTGTTAAGAAAAGGGATGCACTGATGTAATTCTTGCTGTTATTTCAGTTTAGTCAGAGCCCCCTCTTACCAGTCTTTCCAAGTGCCAGTTATACCGGGAACACCAGTCTGTCTAACAGTCCATCCACCCATTTTCCCTCCTCTGTGGCACCCATCTTCTGTGATGCTCCAGAAAGATACAGGGACTTGTTGTAGCCCATGCTCTGACCAGGACAGCAACATTTTATCCTCAGTTTCCCCTGTACCTTGTTTAGTGCCAGTGCTGCTTTTAGCACTGGCAGGAGGGAACAGTCGCAAAGCCAGAGCTCAGATGCAAGAGTAGCTCTTGCATGCTCCAGCTTTTAGTCTAGCAGCACAGAGCAAGTCACAAAGATGTGGTGGTTCAGCTTTCTGTGACTTTATTAATTTGTTTATTAGTAGCCAGCTCTGGGCGAAGCATTTAGTGTAAATTGATTAAATAACGGGATGCTGTTCTCTGGTTATCTTAGTCATATGACAGGCTGGCTATTTTCAAGTGACTTGTTCTTTCCCCTTAACAAGCAGAATAATTCAAATGAATTGCTTCCAGAAACAAGAGGAACTGTAGTGTCCCCAATTATTCATGCTGCCCTTCCATCTGAGCATTGCTGCAGTGGGCATGCAGTTGTTCTAAACATAGGATATGTTTTCTTTCAGGACCATTTTATCCTTGGCAACTCGTCAATCACCTGGAACTAAAACTCTGTTCCACTTTCCATTATTTTTCTAATCATAATGTCTTTTCTAGATCCATAATTGTTCTTCATGGGTTATAAAGCCAGCATAATTTGCTATATTGAAAAACACTGATACTGATTTATGTGCTTTCAGTTATGAAGTGTGCCTTTCATTTTAGGTCCACTCTGGGGGTAGAAACCTCTCCAACCTGAGCATGTGCTGTGCACAGGACCTCTGCTTCTTTTCTCTTCCTACTGCTACGGAGATAAGTATGTTTGCTTTCAGAAATGTTTCTGAAGCTTTGTTTTTTCTTGACACTCTGCCCTCCACAGTCACTTCATCGCCTTGTGGCAAGCTGGGGCTAATTTCATGGCTTGTTCTGTGGTTGTGGAATATCTTTTGTTTCCCAGGATGTCTGTAAAACAAGCTGACAAACCAGCCTGGTGCTTAGCACACCCCACAGTTTGCTTCCCTGCTTTGGCTGGTTTTAGTAGCCCTTGAAACCCATTAATGTGCACCTCCCTCTCATCAGCCCTATTTGTGCTGTGTCTGCATACCCCATAATCAACGTTAAATGCAATTTTAATTCCACATTTTTGTGAAATTACTGCTCTTACTTGGAGATGATGGTACAAACCCTGCTCGTGTGGCTGCTCTTCTTTGCCATTTCATATAACCCAGTTCCTACCTGCCACCTGATCATCCCAATTTAGTGGTGGCTGTGGCACTGCAGGGTTAAAGGAATCTTGTAATGCATGTCAAGATTTAAAATCCCTGTAAAACAGTGGAGAAATGTTTTTTCCTGTCCTTACATGTTACTCACCGCCTAATACAATTTTTTATGGGCATGAGCATTTGCTAAGTTTTAGTCTCGGTGGAATATAACAGGTCTGTTCAATGTGGCTTTGGAAAACATGCTCATGTCCTGCTTCTTTCCTGGCAATATTCCTCCTTCTCCACAATGTAGTGCTTATCTCCCACTGGAAGTGGATAGCAGAAAAGCCTTTCTCTTTTTGAAAGCACCATTTCCTTCTCCTTCCATGTTCTTGAAACATGGCAATCCATAAGCCCTGGTCCCTTAAGAGCACGTTACTGCTTTTGGGTTACTGTTAAACACAGCAAGGCTCTTTGAGGCAGACTTTTCCTTGTAGTTGTTCTCCTCCAGGTCATGGAAGCTGGATCCAGCCCTTTAAGGAACCTGGTGACTCCTGCCATAGTGATCTCTGCCTTGTAGATCTGAGTGCATCCTGAACAGCCCAGAAGTGAATTGGAAGCTGTGGACATGAGACCCCTGAAAATCCTCTTTCTGCTTTTCTCCCTTTTAAAATGTGTCTGGGCTAGGAGATAAAAATGTTTCTCAGCTGTCAAGGCTTGCTGCCTCGTATTTCTATCTGTGAAGACTGTGCTGGTCTCTCATTGAATCTTTGCTAGTGAACAAGGTGCTGTTTGTGTTACCATCTGGGCCTTGGTTTAAGGCATGTGCTAAGCTCCGTGTCTTATCTGTATACTCAGGCAGGGGGAAGGTTCATGTGCACATTTTTAAGTTGATGTCTTTCTGTTATTACCAGCTGTCTCCCATTTCTTGCATCAGAATAGGAAGAGGCATGAATTATTTAACTGAAAATGTTTCTGGATCCCTTACTTGCCTGAGATTATTGATGTTATGACCCCTCGGGGAGGGAAAGCTGCATAGTAGTGGCTGATAAATGGAAAGTATTTCTCTTTCATTGTCCCCTGTCACGTTCTCCCTTTTCCATTCTCCACTAATGCATACAGACAGTTTTCTGAAGCATTCACTGTTACCTGTGTTGACATCTAGAGGCACTGCCTGAGTTCCTGTACTTCTTGTGCCAGGTGCACGTTGGGAGTCTAAAGCACTGAACAGGACACACATAGACAGAGACGTGATGGTCCCAGAAAAAAGGGAACGCTATTATGGTTTTATAAATAAAACACTGCAATAGTGGGGGCATTTTATAATGGGTTATCCTAGTTAATTACTGCTGTGATCAATCATTTATCTACTTGTCTGATGGCAATTAGGAAAATGTGGGATGTACGTAAGTACATTCTTAGTAAGCTAAGAATTGTGCTTCGGAAGCCATGGAGATATCAGAGAAAACAGAGGTTAAATATGAGCTTTTCTCATACAATTTTCCAAAGGCTGTAATACAATTCCTAGTTCTAGCTCCAAACTCTAGAAACGTGATGCTCCTGGCAAAAGGTCAGTTTTCTGCTTACAATTAAGTGTTCATCTCTAGTAATGGGGCTGATCTGAGGTTGTGAACTGCAGGATCTCTCGTCTGAAATTCTAAGGAGGGAGGGATCAGGCATTCTGCTTGCGGCGCTCTCTTAGCCAGACGAAAGAATCAAAATAATACCAGCTTTTGAACTACTTTTGTCACTGTTCTCCTTGGTTTTGGTTATGTTTCTTTCTAGACTTGAAAAGTTTTTAATTTGGGATGCTGGCAGATATCCTTAGGAAGTTTCAGTGGTATCTAAAATATGCTTGAATCTCTTTCTTATTCCTTTTATTTGTGAGGGCTAGGGATGCTATCCAGGCTGGAAGTATTTTGAAATATTCCAAGTCTGAGATGAAACAGTTCTGGTGCTTTTATTGAGATTTTTCTGGGCCAAACCCCTTTAAGATGAAAAAAGGGATCCTATAAGAAGAGTTTTGTATTTTTCCTAACATTTCAGTGCTTCTCCTCCAGTACCACAGAGCACCTAGAAATTCAAGTTTTCCTTAAAAAATGGAACAAAGCTAGTGACTTCATGTAGGAAGTTCATTACAGCATGGATGAAATATACAGCAAGGATGAGCAGCATATTGTGGTGCTGATTCCAAAGGGCTCCTGGTTTTTCAGATGTTTTCTCCTGGGTGTTTGTCCTGATTACACAGCTCAGGATTTCAGCTGGGGTTCCAAATTCTGTGCTTCTAACCACCATGTGTGTAAGGGCTGGAGAGCAAGTTACAGGCAAGCCAAGTAATCTCTGTGTGCATTTCTTCATTTTATTGCCTGTGCTGATGAGAAACCACTGCTCCCCACACATCCTGTTGGCAGCAAATGCCATTGGGAACCCAGACATCAGCAGCTCCTCATGCTTTGCAACGCATTCCCTAAAAGCCTTCCAAAAATCCTGCAAGAGCAGTGCTGATGGTTCCCTTTCCCCCCAAAAGCCCAGGATCCACCTCCAGAGGGTGCTGCAAACTTGCTGTGGTCACCAGCCCGCGGCACGCAGGAGGGAGCAGTTCAATGGGCATTTCACTGCGGTTAGGGGACATCAAAATGTGTATAGAATGTTTTGACTGTCACTTTGATTGCACAGCACGTAGTGTTAGGTATACCTTGTATGCACTTTGAAGTAAAAAAATCCAGGTGGCAGCTGTCTTTTGTTAACGTGAGATTGTTGTGCTTATAGCCTGAACGTGAAGCACATCTATAAGCAGCGAAGGAACAAATCCAAGTCAGTCATGAAAAGAAAAAACCCTTTAATACAACTCTTGGGGCATCTTGCTTCTCTGGTAATTTGCAGCTGAACAGATGCTGTACAAGCAAATATTCATGCAGTGAAAATATATAGAACCAGAATTCTAAGGAGTGCTTAGAACACTGCGATAACCCTTTTCCTAACATTACGGAGAGACACTCCTTCCCTTCCCTAAGCAGTGTCCAGAGCAGGCAGAAGCATGCAGAGGGGTAATCGAGGCATGGAGAAGAAGAGAAGAATTCTGAGTGCTGGAGAAGGTGGATGTGTTTATAGCATTAGAAAAGTGCTGCTTCTTAGTGTTGCTTGTAAGGCCATGTTGGAAGCCTGTGGCAGAGATATTGATCTTGCAGAAGGACGAGTTTCAGGATGATGCTAATGTCATGAGTGTTTCTGGGTTCTTCTGGGCTGCCCAGGTTAAAATGGCTGCAGGAGAGCACAGCAGCTGTGAGGCACGAAGATGACTTCTGCCCTGCTGCTGGCCGTGTTCCTCAGCACTTTCATGGCAGAAATCCTTCTGCCTTCATACCCCTCAGTGTTGCTCTCATCCTGTCCAGGATGAACTTGGAGGCTTCGCCAGTACAGCACTGAATCCCTGGCTCTGCACTGGAACTGCCCCACTCTGCGTACTGGAGTTTGCCCCCCTGGCTGCCAGCTGCCTGCAGCTATTGGCGACAGAATTGGCAGGAAGGGTTGGCCCTGTCTCAGGATGTGCCTCCCCCTCCAAGCGAGCAGCTCGCTGGGGTTCCAGGGGCAGAGCTGGCCTGGCACTCTGCATGCTGGCTGTGCTCTGCCGAGGCTGTGTTAGCTGGAGATGCTGCACTCCTGCAGGTGTATCCCTTCCCGTGTGCAGGTGGTGCCCTGTGCAGCCCTTGCACCTTCTGGACAGACGTGGTGAGGCTGAGCTTGTGTGATAGCTCTGAGGAAGTCCAGTGCCAGGATCTAAAAGCTGTTTTAGCCACAAACAGCTCAGCTGTGCTGGAGTGGGAATGGGCATTTTGCTCCAGGTTATCATGGTGTGGGAACAACAAGCAGTGTTCAGAAAGGCTTCCAGCTTGGTCAGAGTGCTGCTCTTCCCCTGGCCCCAAATCTAAGGCAGGCTTGAGCAGAGCAGCTGAAGTAGTAGGAGAGTGCATTGCAGCCAGCCATGGCAAGTGGTGGAGAAGCCGCCTAGAGGCCCTGGATGGCAGGTCACTGGGATGGTCATGCACAGCTTTTGCGTTAGCTGAAATTCAAGTCCTGTAGAAAATGGATGCTTCAGTAGTTGCTTTTGGTCTAATGGCTGGACAAAAAGTGGATACTGAAATTTATCATTAGTTTATCACATGCTCCAAACTGTTCATTCTGAAAGTCAAAGCGTTTTGTGTCAGCTTGATTTGACCACATCCGCTGGATCAATCGTAGTGCCTTAGGCTTCCCTTCTAATTTGTGGCTGGATTCATCTCCATGGTACACAGCAATGGTTCAGTGGGGACGACATCCCACAGCATCTTCTTAGATTAAATCCAAGCAGATAATGTAGGAAAAGGAAGAGGTAAAGGAAAAAAGAAAGGAAGAACATGAGACATCACTTTTCTGAGACAATGTGGTGTCTGAGGCAGACAGAGACTAATAAAAAATTGACCTAAAAAGAAGTGTTTTCAAATAGGTCAGCTGAAGTGTTTCAACTGGGTCAACAAGACCCGGAACAAAAGCTTTCATTTTGGTTTTCTGGTTAAAGTAATAATAATAAAAACACCCAACAGCATCTTCATTCAGAAGGCATTGGAAGAAAGTACCCAACCAGCCCTACTGGTAGGACAGAAGGAAAGTTTCTTTCTCTGAGCTGGTGGCAAATTTTCATATACGATTCTTGTAGATAAGATTACTTTTTTGCCTTCCTAGTTAATTTGGCTTTCCTCAGTGAAACCAGTAGTGTGGGTTTTGAGGGAGACAAATACAGTGAGATCTTGAGATGTTTTTAGCAATCCAGAGTACCCTCCCCTGCCATCTGCACTCCATCATTTTGTTTTTTCCCCAGCTGAAAATACACATTTCCCCCACATCTGCAACAGCCTTGCTTTTTACATTCTGGTCCAGTTTTGTTGTCTCTAGCCTCGAGATTGTCCTTTGAATTAGGGGTCCCATCTGTTGTTATCCTGAGCAGGACAAAAATAGAAAATCCTGCAGGCAAATGGAGCAGTGCTTTGCAGGACCAGACTGAGCTCTACATCCAATTTAATGCTCAGTTTAAATTCTGTTGAATATGCACCTTAGATCTTTGTTTTTCAGGGGCAATGTGCCAAGTAAATGGAAACTTATATTTGACAATTTCCCATTTTCCTTAAAAATGAAACACCTTTGTAATAAGTAAGCTGGGGGAATGGATGGGGGAGCAGGTTTACTGAGAGGCAGAGATGGCTCTGAGCATGTTTGTCAGTGCATCTTTTTCTTCTGGTGTGTGACATTTTGTACTCTTAGATGCTCTTAGAATTGGAATCCCAAGGAGGCTGTGTTTGTAGGCAGAACTGTGTCCAGCCAGGCACTGAGCTATCCTGTCTTATAAAACCCATCTGCAAACGTTTGGCCTCTGGCCAATTTCAAAGCTCCTTTGAATAAATGTTTGTGTATGAAGTATTGTTTAAGCCGTTCCTGGGCGCAGCAAATAGGAATGGCATAGCTTGGTGCCGATTTGACGGCACATTCCATGAGGACAACTCACTTGTAAAACAATAATACATCCATTAGACGACACATGTGACTTGGGAGTTAGGCACAAGTTCCTTAACATTCACAATCCAAATCTAGATCTGAATTTTATAGCCTCCCTATCCATGGTAAGAGCAGAAGAGTGGCTTGCTGTGGCTACTGACCACATCTTTGGTTTTTTTACTACGCTCTAATGGGATGTTCACACCATCACTGTGCAATGGAGTCCATTGCTAAATGCATGGGTGCTGGGAAAGACAGCTGGCCAGACTGGGATTCTGAAGGACAATGCTTTAGTAGAAATGTTTGTATCTTCCCTTTTGTCTGCCCAAGCTTGTCTCCCATTAAGAAGGCCTACTTTTTCCTCATATCGAGTACCAAAACCTTCAGGAAATCCCTTCTCCTATAGAACAGCAGTACCATCACTGAGTAGGATAACATCCTAATTTTCAAATGGAATAATACTGATAAAAGGTGAGTCTGGGCAGTAAAGTTTGAGTATAATTCTTGATCCAAGTCCTCCATAGCAGCAGGTGTTCAAACCCTGGGTTTAGGTATATGCAGTTGTAAGAGAGAAGAGCTGCAAAGTTCAGGTCAGGAATTTCAGTGAGTTACAGGGATTGTCCACGCAAATAGTGGTTACTGTATCTACTACTGAATTCAAATCGAGTCAGTCTTGAGGAAAAGGGAAAGCAACAGACAGCTTATCACTCACTGCTTCTTTTGAATTGGAATAAAACTTACCGAACTTCAAAAATAAAGCTGTGAAAGCCAGCTACATTTTATGTAGGCTTCACACCCTTTAAAAATTCACAAGAAAGCAAAGGGCAGAGATTTTATCACTGGAATCTGAATCAGATTGATTTTTTGGATTTGGCCTTGGCTCAGATCTGAATGTAATTTTAGATGCAAAGTCCCCAAAGTCTGCAAATCTGAATCTCTGTCATCCTTGGATGCTACCAGTGTGGGGTAGACATTCCAATAGTATGAAAAAGATGAAATAAACTTAGTTTGCTTTTTTCTTTACTATTCATTCTGAGCTCAGGTTTCATAAAATGCTGGTAACCTTGTGAGAAACATGGTGTACAAATGGTAACAGTGACCATTTGTTGTGTTTTCTTCCTGGGTTCCCACTCTGCCATATTAGGCTGTAATATGTGAGGAAAACCTGGTCACTTAGATCCTGTTCTATCTTGTGGCATGGAATGCTGACCTCAGTGTTTCCAAGCTTGTGTGCAAGTTGCAGCAGGAGGAAGGATGATAGAGAAGAATGTGCATTTTTGGCATACTTGATGTACAGGTGCATCCATGCAAACCTGATCCCCTCTGGTTGCTAAATTTTGATTCTTTTTCACCGCAGCTCAGACATGAACACAGTAGCTGAAATGCTTTCACGATTTTATGACCAAGAAAATAGGTTTGTAGGTATGTGGACCAAGGAGGAAAGAACCAGTTCTCAGTTTTTTGGGGTGTAAAGAGTTCCTCTGCAAGGGAGAGAGAGAAGTTTCATTCATTTTTGGGTACAGCATGATCTAGTGTGGCTCTTGTCCTCCTCCACTGCACAAGGCGTGAGTGGAGCCTGCTGGAGGGATGACAGAGCTGTTGGGTGGCACTGTCACTTCTTTGCAATTCTTCATTCCCAAAGTATGGACATAGCCCAGCTCTCTTGGCATGGCTGTGCTGTGAAGGTCAGAGCGTGTTGAATTGGGAAGAGGCATCCTCCCTCCTGCACTGGCTGATATAAATCCCAGGGAGGATTCTAAGAGTTGATTTGAAAATAGATGAAAGCAAGCAAATTAATCAGGCAGCAAAAAGAAAATGATGTTCTATAAGACTTCAGCGGTCTGAATCATGAGCCAGACCTAAAGCCAGAGGCAGTGGCAGGCTTGCCAGCGTGAATACCCGAGAAGAATGTGGAGCAGGACACTCATGTCACTGAACAAGTCACTGCAGCAGTGACTCCTGTTCAGTTCTCGTGTTTGCAGTCAGTAGTGGGAGGGAGGTGACACGGACCTGCTGCACTTGATGCTCTGCAAATGCATCCTCAGCAGTTACCATCCATCTAAAAAAGAAGAAACGCAAAAAAGAAAGGCATTTTCTTATTAACAGTGTTCCTCCTCTCTAAACCACTCAATTTATGGTGCTTTCAGAAAGAAGCTGAAAATCCGCCAGTTTGGTGCTGCTGAGTGCCTCGGGTTTTAGTGCTGTGGTTTAGAGTGTGTGCTCACCCTAAAAGAGCTGCTCTGCCCTGTGTCAGGGCCACCAGCATGTCCCTGGCAGTGTCAGTGCTATCTGGCTGGGAAGATCTTTACTTTACCTCTCAAATGTAAGGTTCAGGCTGCCTTTACCCTCTGCTTAATTCTTCTGCCAGTAATTTATGAGGGACGGTAGGTGCAGCCAAGAGTGGGTAAATTGATCTGTTCACGTGGGAGGGAATATCATAATATTCAGCCTTTTCTGAGAGAAACAAACAAATCTCTCATCTTGCAGTGCTGCTGCTGAGAGGAGACTGTGCTGGAGTCTCCATGGCTTGGAAGTGGGTAAATGGGAATAATATGTAGGAGTTATGTGAAAGAAGGCTTAGAAATATGAGTAGGTATTAATGTATCTGTTTTGGCTAAATCAAACATGTTTGACAGCTCCTCCTATCAGCCTGGGAGAAACAAGAAAAAAGTAAGAATGTGTATTTATATTTTGTAATGAATTTGCTTGGAGTCCATTTATTCCAAGTTTACTTTCTGTTAGTAGCCTCCTTGACAGAAAGTCTCCTGGAAAGATGCATTTGAACTTAATGTAGCAGTTGACCCAAGAGAAATGAATTTTAAACTTGCAGTCCTGTAATCTTTCTGTGGAAGCATAATGCCAAGAGTCACACACAACTCTTTAAACATCACAAACCCCCCCATCCCATATGACCTGGAGTTATCATTCCTAACTGCAGTGAATAATTCTTTCCCAAGGGTCTGGGTTTTTTTCTAACGCAAACAGTTTTCAATAACAAATGCGTTTGATAACATTTCTAACTGTTTGTTACCAGGAAACATGCAAGCAGAGAGGGGGAGATTTACTGATTGAATGAGATGTTTCACATTTTTTACCCACTCCAGCTGCAGGCCTCAGTCCAGAGGCTGAGATCAGTTGGCAGCGAGGGCTGGATGGGGAGCTTCTGACTGATCCCTCACCTGGTGTCACTGATGGCTGTGGGATCTGTGGTGGGAGCCATGGCTCTGTAGGGCCACAGAGACTCAGCTTGTCCCTGAAGTACCTTGTTATTTTCCTTTGCAAAGACAAACGACTTTGCTCCACACAGGACCCTGCCTGCTGCCAGTTGTCCCCAGCACTGTTTTTTCTAGTGGGGGGTTGGCCATGCCCTTGAAGGACCAGCAAGTTGCAGTTCAAGGGTTCAGAAGCAGCCACTGGGCAGACAGCTGCTTCCCTTAAGAGGTTACCAGCTTGTGTGGCTCGCGAACACACCGTCCTTCCGCGCACACCCTGAGAGAACATCCTCACCCAAGCCTTTACAGGAGCTCATTCTTCTCTGCCCATCTATTAATAAGCAGGTGATGTCATCCTGTCACTCCTTTCTTCCTTCAGGCAAAATCTAACCACAATGAGCAAATAATAGATGAGATTTGGAGAGGGGATGCTGATGGTGTTGGAATGCTGGGTGACCCCAGGAACAGGCACTGTCCCTGAGTCAGAAGATGACATCAACACTCCTGCTCCGCTGACAGGTTTGCTATCTGCAAAAAAAATGGGCTTAGGCCTGTGCTCCTATTGTGTTCCAGTTAATGCTGGCATTCAGTGGCGAGCAGGGCTGCTGCTCGTTAATCTGATCAAACGGTGTTCAACGGGAGGGATCACAACAGTGGAAATTCTAAAGGGGTGATGCCATGTGCTGGTCTGCAAACGAAAGTGGGCTCAGGCCACAGCGGGGAGTCACCCCCTCACTTCTCTGCTGGTCTGCCTGAATGTCCCACTTGGGGCAGGGCAGGACTGCCCATGCTGTGGGTGACCCCTCTGGAGCAGAACCAGCTTCTTGGCTGGCTGGGAGTGAAAGGTCACACTGGGGTTTGTCTTCCTTGTCTTCCTGCTGCTGTTTCTCTCCAGCTTTCCCTTTCTCTCAGACTTCAAGAGAACTCTTCAAAGCATCAAGAGCAGGTGGAACAAAGTGGTCTAAGGAGAAGAAGGGGATACTTGTGTGTCTTCCATGCAGTGGCTCATCTGAGAATTTTCAGGGTGGAGAGTACAGTTCTGTTGGGAATAGTTTTCAGTGTGTATGTGAGATTGGAAGGATTGCTGCCAGAGGAGGAGTCCTCTTCCGTGGGGCTTCCACATCCCTCTGTGACAGGCTCTGCCACCTGCAGCATAGCCCTCTCCTCCAGTCCCCATTAACCCAGGTTTTAATGCTGGGCTTGTCTCCAGTGGGTGCATGGAATTCAGTGGTGGTCTTATCCATGCTTCTGTGTACCTTGGGACAGAGCATAACTTCATCAGGGACAGGCTGAAAAACTGCAAAGTGCTCTGGCTGCAAGAGTTTGCTACAAAAGGGTTTCTAGTGAGTGTTCTGGTGAAAACAGGCTCTGGGTTAGATAGTTCCTATCTGCCCAAGCCTCCTGTCCTCAGGTGAGTATGAAACAGAGATAAGCATGAGCCTAATTGCTTTTGCCAAGCAAGGTAGGAGAAGGGTAGAAAGTCAAGAACTGGAGATTACTGGACTATTAAGAATTCCCTAGGTTATTCATTCTTCCACTGCTAATCAATATGTTGCTTTATAATTGCATGAGCCAAAGATGAAGTTTTACTCTCCCTCATAAAACAATCTCCCATAAATCCAAGGCTGGGATAGCTGGAATCTGCTATATTAAGCTTAATAGCTAGCATAAGTCAGAATGCCCCTGAGGAGGATGCCAGTTTTTTGGAAGGCTAAGCAGGTATTACAATGTCCTTCTCCTTTGCCCCCTCTCTCTGGCTTTGGCTGTTGCAGAAGTTGTTTCAGTGTCACCCTTTATTCCACATCATGCATTGCTATAGTGCAACACCATTCTGTTTAGATTCACAGCACGTCTATGGGGGACCACTTGAATCCCAAAGAAGTCTGAAGGCCGTCCCTTGAAAACACATGAACCACTGCTGAGTCTTATATAACACTCCTTTACACATAGGCTAAAGCTAGTGCTACCACTCTTTTAAAAGAAGTGCTCTCTCCCTGGGAAAAAAAAATACATCCAGCCTCTTCCAGACAATTATTTCCAGGCCACATAGCAGGAGTGAATGATGTGAAATAATATTTCAGTAGCAGCCCTGAGTAGAAGGGTTGCATAACCAGGCACTGTCCTGTGTCAAATCTCAATGGATGTTACTAAGAAGACAGGGCAATTTTACTCCCAGCTAATGTAAGTAGTGTGGATTTGGGGTTGGTTACTCATACAGTCAATTTCATTTTGGCATCACTGCTTATTGTAGGTGGTTGCACATGCACCTGTACACCAGTAATTACCTCGTTTGTAATGATAAGGTGATGACTAGAACAGCTTTCTTCAGGTGAGAATACATGAATTTAGCTGACTCTGCCACTGCATGTGAACACAGATAAACGATTAATTGTGATGCATCTTGTTCTCCTGCATTTAATTTAGAATTTGTGACATCAATCTTTATAAATCTCTTGGTCAGCTTTGCTAACTTTTGTGGTGGGAGGTCAATTCAAACACTGTTGTTACACTCGGGAGGTTTTCTATTACAGAGTCTTGAGAATTCAAGGGAAAAGAATTAGCTTCAGTTACATGACTGAGTCTGATAATTATGATCAAGCTGTGACAGCGTCCAGTTTAGGAGCATAACCTGCAGAAAGATTCTCCTTGCCAGGTTTCCAACGGGCTTTGTCTTGTATCATGACTGTGAACACCAAAATAAGCAAACCAGCAACTTTATGTTCTGATTTCTCCATTTCCAGGAGGTTTTACAAGAATTTGGGGGAGGGTCAAAATTCACATTTGCACCCACATGTTAGTTTCCTCTCCCTTTGCTGCTCAGTGGTAGTTGAAGTGATGCTGTTCAGCCAACTGCAGTGAGTTGATCCAGATCGTATCCAAAATTTGTATTTGGAGCTCTAAAAGCCAACGGTGTGCGACTGGTACCTAGGTTTAGTGGACCCATCAGTAATTAAACCTAAGATGCTAAATGGCTAAGCCAAGTGGGGCAGAGACACGGAGCATAAACAGCATTGCCTCCTTCTTCATCTTTTATTGAAGTGCTCAGAATGTCTTGCCAGGTGCCTGGTTTATTATAAACAAAATGAGCCTGTTCTGTGGAGCTTTGAGAATGCCTGGGAAAGGATAGGAAGAAATATATATGTGTTTTTAAACAGAGCTCAACTAGGTTCCCTGAGGAAGTCTGGCAAAGTGAGGTTTCCAGGGATGTTTGAAAATGGGAAGTGTCCCTGTGCTGAGGTTGAGTTCAGAGGTGAGATTAGGAACAAGGCATGGCCTCATGAAACAATTCACAGGGTATCTTGGTGAAGAGGCCAACAAGTACAGCTGTGAGAATTTTGTGGGTTTGAAAACAAGGATTTACAAAGAATCCAGTATTATTTTGAGCTGTAGCCTCAAAATCAGTGTCTGTGATGCTGAGGGGTTCTAACCATCCCTTTCTTTTCTAGGCAAATCCATTCCTGCTTGCTTGTGTGATGCCTTTTCTGTTGTACAGGTTAATACAACATATATCTCTCTTATAGATGGAGATACTGCTTCAATAGGTGGGCTGAAAAATTACCACTTTGGATAATTTGTGAAATGAACAGATATGTGGCAAGTGAGTCCTGCTTTTTATCTTGTGCACGTGGAGTTGAACAAAAATGGCTTCTGCAATCAGCAGTACATTAGCTTTCACCCACTCCTCTAGCTGACACCCTCCATCACTGAGCTGCTTTCCTCTTTGATCTGCTTTTTTATTTCCAAACAGCTTATTCTTTCATCAAGAAAGATTGGCTTCTCCTGTGGGTAGAGCATCAATAAACACACTGGAGAAAAATGGAAGAGATCATAATATGAATTTATCTTCCGAATAAGTTCCTGTTCCAGAAAACTGAGCAACATCTCTTTCTCCCTAATGACATTTCTCTAATAACCATTTCATAGTAACATGGCTATGAACAAAGGAATTTTAATAGCTTTAGGATGTTGCACTATTCAGTCACTCTTCAAGGTGGAAGGATTTAGATGGTGAGGATCCCAGCTAGTCCTAGCATTTCTAGCAGGAGCAGTAATAGTTAAATGACATATTTTGATATATTTTTGCCCTCCATTTTGCTATGGTACAATCAGTTTTTCTGTTAGGAACTGGTACAAAGCAGAATGAAGTCTGTGTCCCTCTTTCAAATAACTGTAAAAAGCATTCTTCCAGGCCTTTAAGTCAAGGTCAGTTATTCCCTTCATTTATTCTCGAGAGAGAGAGAGTAATAAGAGGACATTACATTCCTTTCCAGACAGGAGAGCTAAGAAAGCTGCAGCCCTGTTTGACAGTGGTCAGTTCGATCTGCTCTGCTCTGGAAGTACAACTCCTTCCATGGGTCTGCATTGTCTCTCCTGACCGATAGTGTGGTGGCTGGATCCTGAGAAGTCTTTATAGAGCTGCAGACTCCTCCGAGTCATAAACGAAATCCCATTTTAATTAAAACATTGACATTATAAAATATACATGGCACAATAACTCATAATATTTAGAAACTCTAGCAGGAATTACATAAAAATTTGTTATGCAATGTTTAAAAGCTGTGATATTTCAGCTGGTTTGCTGCCATTGTTGCTGGAGAGTTCCTTCTCCAGAGCCTTTGTGGACCACATCCTACTTATGGCTATTTTCATAGCAAAGCTGTGCAGATATCTCACTGTGGATCTTATCTTTGTTGTCATCAATAGGTGTATTGGGAACACCTCACTTATATTGTGGCCTGCTTTGCTTCATCACATAGATGCTTGTGAAGTTGGTTATCCTGTGGATGTGAGCCAAGATTTAATATCTGGCTTGAAATTCATGACTCCTGTTTACAGACAGTATCTTTCCTTTTAGCTTTTGCTTATTGCTTTTTTTAGTAAATGTACTATAGTGGAAAGGATTATCATGACAGGTGGGGATAAAAGTGTCCTTGACGTATAGCCATTATCATTTTTCCTTATCATGTGGTAAAAATACAACTGGTTAATATATGTTTCATGCTGTGCAAGGGACATGCCAATATTCCATAGAAATGTTCTGGCTGGGAACAGCTGAGGTTG
>VYZQ01025479.1:0-23228 GCA_013400655.1 Mystacornis crossleyi | reverse complement strand
CATTGATGAAGCGTTTTCTGGAATTCTAACATAGAAGGTCCAGTTGAAATGGGGTCTACAGATAGCCACGACTTTTCATGTCCTGAAGCAGTGGTCCATGTTTTCTGTGTTGGTCTCTGAAGGCCTGGCTCTCTTTTAAAATATTATCAGCTTCAGTGGAGGTAAAACAGAACATTGTAATGGAGGATTTCACACTGGGTATTTTAGGTCTTTCTTTCTCTGTGACATGAATTGTATTAGAGGTAAAGTATGGAGCAGACACCTCAGATAATGTGTAATGTTGGGGTTAAGAAAGAAATTTATGTGAGCAGCAGCAGCACACACCCCTTGCCTTCACTTGTCCTGCTGGGACAAGGAAAGCAAGGCACTCCATTAAATGAAATAAAATGACAGTGTTTGCCAAGAAAGCCGTACTTCTCAGCACTCAAGAAAAAGCACATCAGCAACAGTTGCTTTGAATGAATAATGTGATCCAAATTCTGTTATTTTATTAAATGGTTAAGTGACTTTGTGCTTTATTCTGCTTCACTGAATGAAACAATACATTTTCATTCCAGCCTTTTGTCTTCTGATGGTATATTTTTAAGTACTCTGAGTTAAGATAAATTTCCTTTGATTCCACAGAACAGATGATAAGAGAGAGAACAAAAAAATTCCTAAGCCTTGTAGTAAAAATACTCAGGTGAATTAAACAAGAAATCAGACTTAAATCAGCCAAAATCAAATTACCTCTTGGTTCTGAAAATACCTCTTAGTAATGAATCGGAGGACCTGGCTCCTGTTTCTCATGAACACTTATTTGTGTTTTCCAGCCCTAATAAGTTACTTTGTAGTTGCTAGAGCTGCAGTTTCATCAGAGTTTTGCAGATGAGCTCGTCTCCTTGTGAGGCAGGTACACACTGCCTTCAGTTTAGCGGCGACTAAGCCAAGGCACAGCTTTGCGCAAGGACACGCAGAGGGTGAGCCAGGGCAAAGCCACCAAGCAAACACAGGACTCTGTGCCTTGTCCAACCTGTGACAGCCTGACAAGCAAGTGAGGTCATTTCCACGGGATCCTGAGTATGGCTTGTACAGAAGGTCGGTTGGTTTGTGTAATTCTAAAAAGATTTAGTGCTAGATTTGGGTATAGTATGAGCACATTGTTGGATTTTAACCCATTTCTTGATTCCAGCTAGGTTTGAGCTTCAAAAGAAGCATCCAGAGGGACAGGATGTATTTTTATTTGCCTTAAAAAGAGCAGCCAGCATGACATCATCCCCTTCAATTAGGCAGGCAATGATCTCTGCAGTGGAGGGGGAGGGAACACACTGCCCCCAAATCTGTTGCTCTAGAGCTGGCTGAGTGGATGTGAATAGCAGAAGTGATCAAAAGGGAAAGATCTTCAGTAGGGAACAGATAGTGGGGTTGCAGAGGGGAAGAGTCTTGCTTTGGCTTCACAGGGAACAAAGAAGGGAAAGCTGCAGGAGCCATGAGAAACCAAAGTGGGAAATACTCACAGGGAACAAATGGTGGGTAGCTTTAACAACCATTTTAGCAGGGTCAGAGAAGAATAAAAGGACTTACTGAGTCCACTTGCTGAGACAGAATTCACACAGTGCTCATTTGGCTGGCAGAATGGAAAATGGCAGCAATCCTGGGAGTTAAAAAACAACCCTTGGGCTGCAGACACATGGTTACATGCCAGTGAAGAAAACAGTGAATTAGGGACAGCAGAACAGAAGCAGCTCTACTTTGGTGTCATGTTTTGCCTTGTCCTTTATTCTGGAAAATTGGGGATTGGAAACATCTAAAACTTGCAGTAAGAATGTGGTAGTTCCCTCCTCATTTCCAAGGCGTGCTTTTGAGGGACCTGCCATTCCTCTGTTGCATGAAATCATCTTGAAGTATAGTAACAAGATACAGAGGAAGATTGAGGCCCATTCATACAAGACTAGTTATTTCCAAAGCTACTGAAATCCCTTCCAAGCAAGAAGCTGTTTCAGTTCAAAGCAAACTATCCAACATTTGCTCATTCTTGCCACTGTTCATTCATGAAGCCATCATGATTTTTATTTAGGGTATGAAATACCCTGGTAGCACAGGGCCTGTACAAGAATAGTGCCCTGTCTTAATGTCTGCAGTGTCTTTTCACTCTTGGCTGTAAATTTTGCAGGAGGCATAGATTTGAGACCCTTAAGTGAGCACCAGATTATCACAGCCTTCTTTCAGGGGCTTAGAGAGCATCACCAGAAATCAATATGCTTTCCAAAAAGTTCCTCGTTGTAGATGGTTGTAGCACAGCCAGGAACTGACCCTGCTTCCAGTGATGAGGAAGGTACCTCAGCAACAGCAGATGTTTGAATCTTGCTGAACTTTATCTCTTGTGTCTTTAAAAAGCAAAACTACCCCAGATCTAAATTACTTGAAGCCTCTGTTTTGGACCCATTGGAATGCCATTCAGAAGGAGGTCCTTGGATATTGGGGAAACTGCCCAAAGTCTTCCAGGCGGGAAGAGAAGAGGGCTGAAGAATAATGGGGTTATATGTGTTTAAAGGCCCATTTGGATCCACGTTCCAGCACAGGCTAAAGATCCCCAGTTACTTTAGCCAGATATCTGAAATATCTCAAGTTATCAAGGCTGTGTTTTGCTGTCATACCCGAGCCAGGGAATGGAGGCACTGAGAAAGCTGCTGTAGACAAATAATCATCTTCCAGAGTTCAGAGAAGACATAGCTTGACAATCATTAGTCTCACTTGCTGGCACATCTGTGTGATACTGAATTATTGCATGTGGTGAGTGTGAGCTGTGTTCAGGCCAGTTCTCACCAACCTCCCAAATGCAGGTGCAACAGATAAGTGTATCCAGCATTTCCAGCCGGGTCCTAGGCATTTGTTGCTAGGCATCTCTCACTTGCCCTCTGAAAGAGGACCTGTTTCACTGAGTCAGGTGGTTTGTCTTTTTTTGTTATAGGCAACTGTAACAAAAGGGCTGCACCATTCTCAGCTCAGATTATAGACTCCTTGTAGTGTTGTGGGGCATTATAGCAAAGTCAGTGAGGGCTTTTGTTGCTAACAATGATAACAACCAAAGTTTATATCTGGCTTTAATTAAAGAGCATGCTAAGGTCAGTATTGGGGGCATAATCAAAGTATCCATGGGATCTGGCATATCATACCGAAATTTTTTAGCATCTGCTAACCTTAATTGATTTGAACACAGGACAACAGATTGGCTGGGATGTTCCGAGGTGCTGTATTGTCGAGCCCCACCAGTTTTCTGGACATTGCACTAGGAATGTTTCTTCTTGTTTGTACATCTTTCATCGAGAAAGACCAAGCTGTGTAGAAACAAGCCAGCCAAATTCAAGCTGTGATCTCTTCTGCCAGGCTAGTGCCCAGAAGTCCTATTAATTATGTCGATTCTGGCTAGGGATAAAAGGGCTAAACAAATGAACTTAAAAAAAAGGCATGAGGAGGGTGTAATCGTACAGGAGGGAGTAATTGTACAACTGTGTCTTTAGTTCAGAGCCATTCAGCTCCCTGACATTAGTTCTGTGTTAGTAGGCGTGGTTTTGTTTCCATGTAAAACATCTGGTAACTGAAGTGAGGCAAGATATTTTAAAATAAGTGTTTTAACAGCTTTTCCCCCCAAGAAGCAGAGTTCCATGGCAAACCCAATTTACCCAGGCCTGGCAAATTTTGTTCTCCATATCGCCTTGGAATGATTGCCTCAATTCCCTTTCCTTTCTTAGCAGTGATCTTGCCCTCTAAGTGTCCTTAGCTGCCTGTTGCATGAGAACACCCAGATGCGATGCTGAGGAACTCAGTGATGTTTTATGGCCACCATATTTCCTATAAGCAATCCTGCTGGTGACAGGAGAGGCTTTAACAGCACTTTTGCTGAATGGATTTTTTTCAAAGTGATGAAGGGGTCTTTCAGAGATTACGAACTTCACTGACAATGTTGGGAGCTGTCAAGGAAAGCCAAAGAGCTCTTTTTGGTCTAGGGATATCATCAGAAGTCTTGCAGGTTTTTGATAGAGGCAGACATTCTGTAGCATTTCAACACTATCAGCCCCTGCCAAGTTCAGAAGAAAATCACCAGCCAAACCTGTTGGTGGATGTAGCATCATGTAAGATTCAGATGTTTCAGGTTAGATTATTTGTTAGGCTTATGGCAAAGGGCTGCAAAGCTCAGGATGAGTTACAGTGCCATGTTCTCCATGACTTTACCATCCATCAAATTGAAAGGATTTTATAAAAGCTAATTACTGCTATCCCAATTACAAATGAAGAAGTAGAGGCATTAAGAAACTTGCCGAGGGTAACAAAATTAGGAAGAGCTAGAAACGGGGTCTGCAACCCAGGAGCTGCGTGTTACCTGATATCCTGGGGCCGCGTCACCTCCCAGCAGCTCACAGGTGAAATCGTAACTTCTCTGAAGTTGTGAAAGTTTGACAGTTGACTTCAGTGAAACAAAAATACAACCCCATAGGATTATTCTGCCTTTATTCAAATTATCCAGACTTTTTCAGGCAGTCAGCCTGTGTGGACTCTTTAAATGTCCCAGAGGCTTTGGTCTTTCCTCTGTCCTGGGGCATATTTTCTTCAGAAGGAAGCCCAGGCTGGGCAGAGTGGTGCTGTCCACCTCTACTGTGGTGTGGCCTGCAGGCTGTCCCTGCTCCACAAATTAGACAGGAGCTCATTAACTCCACTATGTACATTTCATAGAAGTCCTTTGCTAAATAATCTTACGTAAATGTGTGTTTTTTTAAATACATTAATTGCTTCATTTGTCCTCTTGTATTTTTTCTAAAGATGAATGAAAAAGAAGTGGGAGTGATATTAAGGAAAGTTTTCATTGCTTTATTGTGTTGATCAATGAGTATTACAGCAGATACGAATGCCAAGAAAACAAATACACAACCATAACTGGGGATGCAAATAAGCTTCTATTAACTAGAGCTCTAAAGATCAGAGCAGCCTGTATTTCTTGGACCATGTTCTGCTCACTTTATTCCTTGAGGATTATAAAGAATTGAAGATCTGGAAGCAACTATCTACTCATTTGTTTATTCAGTGCAGGAATATGTTTGCATTAGGCACCCATCCAAAAGCAACTTGTTCTATTAAAAGGGAATGGGTCACAGCAGGACACTTAGAAATGAATTTCTTCAGTAGCAGACTGCAAACACCCATTATATCCAGTTCTTTTGTAAATTAATGAGGTTTTTACTCTCTGTATGTATTACTTAAAAGAAATAGAACACAAGCTAAAGAAGTCTTAAATATGTGAAAAGATCACGGATATGAACAAATAAATTTTCATTAAATTTAAGTGTTAAGTTCCTTAAGTATCTAAGAAGGAAGTACTGTTAGATAAAGTGATAGTGCCAAGTGAGCACAGAAACTAAACAAGCTGTCTCCTGTATTTAATGAGCATCGAGAGAGCAAGTTGGTCAAATAAGACAAAAGTAATGCCTTGTACTTCCATGGCGCAAAGGGAGGAATGATCTTCCCGTGATTGTATGGAGCTGGAAGCCACCACCCTCATTCATCCTGAATCACAACTTGGTCTTAAATCAGTGCTTTTGAGCTCAGTGGAGTTACACGTCTAGAACTTCATGGGGGAGTGGGAGAAGGTTCTCAGCAGGCCTATCCCTGAAGGACATTTGAAATCTGGCTTTTGTGACTGGTTCAGTTGAACACAGCCACAAGCTTGTGGAAAGGCAACAGGAACTGGGATTAAACTTAAGTTTCTTGATGTGCAAACTTGCCAGGGTTTTACTCATGTTGCTTTTTGTTTCTTTCAAGTTAAAGCCAGCACATGGATGGTTTGCATGAGCTGACTGGTGGGCAGTACTGTGTAAAGTCATGATAAATTGATTTGCAGGTCAGAGTTTTAAAGTTTGGGGATTTGGAATGGCAACGGAGCAGGATCTGGATTTTGCTGTCTCTCCTTGAGACAGTTTTCCCTTGAAAGGTCATTTTGGCAAATGTATAGAATGCACTATTAGAGGTTTTTGATCCTGCTGAATTGAAAATGAGTGTGCTAATCTGGAAGGCAATTGTCAGACTTTCAAGAGGATGTTTAAATCAAGAAGTTGTTTTTTAAGCAGGGCTCTATTTTGCTTTTGCCCACATTGGTCAAAAAATTCTCAGAGAGGGTGTCAGTCTCTATTAAATTTTCTTCATAAAGGGATTGATAGAAGCAGAAACAATAAGAGGAGGCCATTAGGAAACTTTCACATCTAAATCCTGTTTTAACTGCTGCTAGAAGGTTGTGTCAGATCTGATTTCCATATTCAACACTGGCTTGCTTAAACAGTGAAGTTTTCAGTTCCTCAAGTATAATACATGTTCATTTGCTCTCAAATTCTTATTTGCTCTTTGCAAAAGATGTGGAATTCTTACATGAATAACAGATAAGTGAGACCATATGTGGTATAATAGGTTGTATTCCTATTATGTTGCTCTTGGCACCTCTCATATCCTCTGAGTAAGTATAAAACTGTGTCTCTTTCTTCCCCCTCCTCATAAGAGCAGTTCTGCATTTGCCATNTAAAAGTCTCGAGAGATATTATAAGACAGTAAAAAAAAAAAAAAAAAAATCCAGTTATGAGCCTATCCTCAGGAGTGTGTGTGTACCTCTTAAAAAGTGATTAATTTTAACATGGCTCACTAGGGTGTTCAGGGAGAGAGATGTCATGGCCCTTTTGCTTGTTGGAAAGTCTAGGCATAAAATGCATTTGGGAAAGAAGTGAGTGCATAAAGCCAAATCTGTTTATTTTTTTAACAACCTGCAATTTGAAGGAGCGTTAAGCTTGTGGGGTGGTTTTGGAGATCTTCATCTGAAATGATGCTGAGGGTTCCAGTGTAACTGGTGAAAAAATCAGTACATTTAAGAACAAATTAACAGTAATACAAATAATAAATACAAATTCACATGGGATCAGAGGCATGAAACTGATGAACTGCATTGCGGGCAAAACTTTAAGGAAAGTTGTGTCTAACCAGAACTGGGAGTGGACTTGGAGGGCAAAGACTGAGAAATAACGTGGGATGTTTTTCGTCCTTCTCAACAATTCAAAGAACAGTATCTTCTGATGGAACTGGAAACAACTGAAACAATCAAACTCTAGGATGTAGGGCACTATTTTAAGGATTAGTCCACAACCACTGAAAAATTTGGTGGTCCTCAGAAGACCTTACTAAAAAATTTTATTTGTTCTCCATTGATAGTTTTTACTTGGAAGGGGGACGTGATGCAGGATAGGAAGGAGCTGGTGGGTGGGGGAGGGAAATCTGGTTTCCATTGGAAAGATTTTTAAATGGAAATTTCCAACCACTTCTATAGTTAACGAGGAAATAGAACATTTTGTTGAAAAGATTTCATTGGGAAACAATTTCCGTTTTTCATCAAAAAGCTTTCCAGCCCAACTTTTCCAAGCAGCTCTAGTTGTCTCACAGAGAGGCTGCTTGGAAGCTGATGGCACACGAGGGAAAGAGCACAACTCCGCTGGCCTCGAGAACGTCCTGGAAGGGGGGAGTTTGTCTGAATGCGGGACGGGAGGGGATTAGGTGATTCTGGGAGCAGTTCGGATTACACTCATCAGAGGGCAGTGGTGCTTGCACACAGTGACCCTCCCTGTGCTCTGTCAAAGGGTTGCACAGTTTACATGGCAGAGGGATCGTTTCATGCACCAGTGAAACGCAGTCTGTTGTGGGTGGGAAATTGCAATGGCTGGACCTCAAAAAAGGCTTCGATTCAGTTTGGGATACCATAGAAAAGTCAACATTTGCTTACAGTTACCAGCCTATTGGTATCTGAGACACTACATTTTCCATTTATACTCAGAGGAGGAAGTAACTGTGGTCTTTTCATATACCACAGTGTGGTACTTTTTCTGGCAAATGTTCACTTTTTAATGATGACCACTTTATTTTCCACTGTTTGTGCTAAAGCTCTGTTTACAGCTTAATGCAGTTGCAATGTTCTGTGTTAATCATTTATCCATATGGAAAAACATGTAACATACACTTCTTCAAACACTTAGGAAAATACATTGATCATACACAGAGGAACTAAAGAAAAATCACCCTTCATAGTGTCCCTGCATCCTTAGAAATATATATTCCATCTTCTAGGCTTGCTGATACATATTTCTTTCTAAATTATCCTCATGGTTCTGATGAGATCAAATCAGGTCACGATAAAACCAGTTGATAGCTGTTCCCTTCCTTGCAGGTCAGCTCACTCCTCATAGAGAGAAGAGCCTGCCTGTGCTATCAAGTGTTTTTGAGGTCTGCTGCATCCACAGCTGAAGCCCTGACTGCAGCCAGCAGAGCTGAGATTCAGGCATCGCAGCAGAGCAGTGCTGCAGGCCACCGCTGCCAGCTGAGTCACTGCACCAGTGCTGCAGAAGTGCCCTCACAGGGCACAGCTCTGCCCTTTTGATATCTTACATGGGGTTTATGTCAAAGCCTTGTGTACAGCGACAAGCCAGGGCCACTTATTTGACCTCAGGCATCTGTTTTTTGACATAATTTGTAAGCACTTTTAGAAGCACAATGAGTAGGATCAGGGAGGATTCAGCTATAGCTATTTTCGTTTTTGCTTGCTACAAATGCTGTGATCCATCAGCTCAGCTGGGGCAAAGGACCTCGCTGACAACTCACAGGTGTCTCTGTTGCTGTGTTGTTCCAGTATTCAAAGGGTGGCTCCAAAGAATACAGAGACTCCCTTTTTTACGAGGGATCACATGGAAAAGATGAGGGGTAATGGGTACAAGTTACTCCTGCGGAGATTCCATTTAGACACAAGAGGAAAATTTTTCACAGTGAGAAAAATCAGCCTTTAGAACAATCTCCCCAGGGAAGTGGTGGATTCCCCAAAGTCAGACACTCGTTCAGCTGGACAGGGTGCTGGGTCGTCTTGTCTAGACCATACCTTTGCCAGGAAAGGTTGTACCAGATGATCCCTGAGGTCCCCTTCCAACCTGGTGCTCTATGATTCTGTGATATGATTCAACAGAATATAACTCTGCTGCCTTTCCTGTAAATTAATTAAGGGCAGATTTTACCAGCCCTCTGGCAAGGAAGGAAGGAGAGCTTTTCCCACACCGAGGGATGGAGGGGTCTCAAAGTTGGGGCTGTGTTCTTTCTGTGGGACTGCTCCATTGATACGGTTTTTAGGGGAGAATAGTTCACAGAGAAGCTCGAACTCTCCCTGCCTGGAGGGACAGCCTTTCTCCTGTGGGAGCAAACACAACCAGAGACTGCTTCTTAGCACGGACACAGGGAAGGCTTTAAACCAGTGGAGAAGCATTCCCAGGAAAACCACCAGTAGGGCAGTCTATTTTGGGATGCATGGTTGGTCGCTTTATGTGCAAGATGAGTTGGTGTGGCAGGAGGTCACCTTGGCTTAACAGGGAACCCCTCACTCAATTTAGAGAACAAAACAGAACTAGGAAGACCTGGAAAAGGGGACAGGACATGGAGCAGAAATATAGGAGCATATAGATGCCTCTCCTGGGATTGCCGGGATGAAAACAGGCAGGCCCAGCCTCGTCTGGAGTTAGAACTGGTGAAGGGTATGAGGGGCAACAAGAGCATTTCTACAGCTACACTGGCGGCAGAAGGAGGACTGTTGCTGACTGGTGATACCGTGATGAAGGACACTGAAAAGACCAAGGGATTCAGTACTTCCCTTTTCTCAGCCTTTCTGGAAAAGTGTACTTTCAGGTGTTCCAGGTCTCTGCATCGCAGCTCCAGCACAGCCCCCAGTGCTCCTGGGATGAAGAGGAGCCCCATTTGAGCTGCTCACGGGCTCAGTGTATCTCAGCACCCAGTGGTGGCCAGTCCTGACATGGGGACAAGCAGTGCACAGATCGTGTTGCGTGATGGTCCGGTGGAAGGGAAATTCCTTCTATCCTCCCAAAAAGCAGGGCAAGTTTGTCCCATGCTTCAGAGAGTAACAGATTTATCTCTGGCTGATGGTTGGATGATCACAATCCAGCAGCTGTCGCTCACTAGGCAGGTTTACAAGAACTACTCTCCCTTCTAGGCAAATACAGAAGGCCCAGATTCCACCTGGCTTGGTATTTTGCAGTCACAGGGAAATCAGCAGGAAGCGTGTATGGATCACATGAGGGCCAGGCAGGACTCTGCCCTGGGGCTCTTGCAAATGCAGGGTCGGTCTTCTGAAATTACAGAAGTTGCATCTATTTCATTGTATTTGAAGGATCTGACCTGTTATATTTATTTTGCAGATGGCTTCTTTGACCTGCTGCTGTTTCTATTTCTTTTTTTAATGAGGTTCTCAAGAAGCAGTTATCTATTAAATCAGGTCATTAAAAAAAAATTACATTTCCTTCCTGAAGTCCGTAGTGGTTTTTCTGTCTAAGAAAAGTGGGACATACAACTATCATTTCCCATGTGCGTGACCACAGAACAGTATCAGCAGACACCAGGGTAATTTTTATAAAATGAGCATTGCTCCCCACCATCCTCAAGTTGATAAAGAAACAATGGGCTTCCATAACCAGAAAACAAACCAAAGTCTCATCAAACCAAGTATTTTAAAGAGAAAGAAAAACCTGACTGAGTTTTTGGGTTTGTTTCTTTTTTCTTCTTCAGTTTTCAGGGTTTTTTCCAGTTTTCCCAAATTATCTGACTCTAATTTTATTTGGAGCCCAAATTTAGGTCATGTAGAGTGCTTGTCTGTGTGATCTCAGAAGAAGGACATCAGCTTTTCCAGTAGATGATTCTGGGAGATCTTGGGAAGACCCTTGGACCTTGCAGCACATTTGTGAGCTGACTGCATCCAGGAGCAGCACTGGTTGCCAGGGGGACTATGAGGGAAAGGCTCATGTCCATGTTGTAAATGTTTTTATGTTTTTAACACCTAGGATAGCAAGGCTGTGGACAGACTGCTTTTTGGGGGTGTTCTAAGGGATCATGTTTGAGAGAAATAGTTGCAGAAGCCAAAATGTAACAGGGGATACTTTACCAGCCTCACCAGTTATGTTCCACTTCTCCAGACTGAGTCTAGGCCCTGAGCCATTTGCTCGTGTAGACTTTATAATTTTCTTGCCTGCAACACCGATGCACTGAGGTTTGATCCTACCAAGCACTGAATACACTCAAATTCCATCACACTGCCTTTGCTACGGGAGATGAGTCTTCAGTACCTTCCTAGCTCCAGCCCTAACACGTTCTGAGATGAGAATGCTGGATCTAAATGGGTTTTAAATGAACCTAGGGCATCAGTGTGGCTTGAAGACCCACCCTGTGGGACTGCTGAGGATAAGGGTGGCATTGGGTTGGGCTGTAGTGGTGGAAGGCCTATTACTCTGCTATTCTGAGAGCTGTGCTTTGCAAAAAATCTGGGGATTAAATTCTGAGTCTTTCCTTTCACAGGCCCAGGAGTCAGTGGATTTATCCCAAGTGTTGTGAGCATGTGTCTTGAAGGCAGCTTTCAGAGCAATCTAACGAATCTAAGCTCAAAATTTCCTGATGGCCTCATGTTTAAAAGTGAGCAAACCAATTCTTGCTGAGGCAGAGCATTGCCAGAGTGATTGGCTTTTGCACACCTTGAGGAGGGCCTTACATGATTAGTAGGGCACACTTTCTATGCCACTGCAGTCCTCTCGTTCCCACCAAGAGGTTGTTGTGATGTGAATGCTGGCGATGCTCAGCAGGCTGAATTGCCAATACCCTGTGGCGAATCTTCTGTTTGTACTGCTGAAAGCACAGAGACAGAGGTCCTGGACCTTCCTGGCTCTGCTGCTCCAGTGCTCGCAGCAAACTTCACAGGTTACAGCATCTTAGCATCACCCACCAAGTGTCTGAGATCCCTGCTGGTGACTCTTCTATTGGGCCAAGACCAACAAGTGCAGACACTGAACCAGTACAAAGTGACCTGAAAAAGGAGGCACATCCCACAATCCTCCTTAGCTTCAGGTTGCTCTTCCATGCGGCTCTATCTTGTGAGGGGAGAGGCAGTGCCTCTGTGATTTAGCACTTTCACATTTCCCCTTGGTGTGGTTGCAAGAGACAAATCAATAGAGGATTTGCCGAGCTGTGAGGAGGCTGCAAAATTCTACAGCCATGAGCACAATAAATAGGAGTGGCAGAAGCATGGATGAGTTGTGCAGGTTATGCCAGACAAGCAGCGATAAAACTTTTATAGTCCCATCCCATCTTTTGTGCGTGTCCCATCTTTGCCTGGCTTTATTGGGTTTGGAGTTTTAAGTTTTTATTGAAAATAATTTGTTGCTATGGAAACAACTGTATCCATTAAACTGGGTGGAGCTTAATGACACCCTCTGAGGCTAAGACCAGTTCATCATTTAATTTTAATGATGCGCTGTAACATTTCCTGCAGCTTTGTCGTTTTATTGTGGTTTCATCCATCCCTCCCATGCCCCTTTTGTTTTTCCCACCTACCCGTTGTCTCTGGAGGCATGGATATTGAGAGCTCTTTTGAGCAGGGGCTCTCTTCACTTATAGTGTCTTTTAAACAGTCTCAAGTATGCTGCTGAATTAATCCCAAACAATATCAATTTGGTTGTAAGCAAGCTTCATTTGGTCAGAGAGAGGCACAAAAAGTGAAATGATGTCTGTGTAGTCATGTAGTTGAGCAGTAGTAGAGTGGGATTTATACTGAGACAGATACAAATAACTAGATTCTATAGCTAGATCTCTAAAGATGTATATTCAGCCTCCCTCACAACCCCTCAGCTCTTAAAACGCTGCAGTTTCCAGATTTTCTCGTTGTGGAGAAGAACAATTTACCTTATGGCTACTTCTGTTTCTTTTTGGTGTAAAAACACTTCTGGTACTAATTCTAGAGGATCCTCTAAAAGATAAACTGAGATTGAACTCAAGGTTAAATTGCAATTTTTAAGACAACTGCCATGTGATTTGGCAGTTGAATTTCTTAGTACAACAGCAGCCAAGCTGAATGTGGGTTTTGGAAGGACAGATCTATTCCTTTTGGGTATTATACTGGAGTCAATTCCTTGTTTGCCAAAGATAAGTCTGAAATGATTGCAAACATTGAGTCTCACTCTTTAAACATTCTATACTTAGAAACAGAGGGCTGGGGAATAGGGATTACTTTAAAAGGGGGTGAGCTGTCATTGTCCATAGAAAGGCAATATTATTTATCAAATGCCGATGCTCTAGAGGGATAAAATTATACAGAAATATTTTTTTCTCAATTTTAGAGGTGGTCATTTGGGAGGTGGAACATAATGACAGTTAAATAACATTCAGCAGAACAAATCTGTGGCCCCCCCAAATGATTTTATGACAGTTGCATTGAAGTCAAGAGTAATTTTAGCAGTGTATAAAAAAAAGCATGTGGGTATTTTTAATCAGTTTGTCAACTTTGATTTCAACTGGAGATTCATCAGGTTTAAGACATGGCATCTTCGTTGTGATTTCCTAACTAAGTGTTGCAACTTGAAGGAATGATTTAGAGGCATGTAATGTGACTGACTGATTTGGGATCAATTTATACTCTTGCTGTTGTTATCAGGTGTCTCGCTGTGCATCCCTGGACCCCTTCCCCATCATCACACAGAGCAAAAGCTCAGTGAGCTTCAGGCCAAGCGTCTGGCATTTGTGAAGCATCTTGTGTCCCAGCATGTGCTTTTCCCCGGGCAGCAATCCTTGCTGGTGGTGTGGCTGGCATGGCAGGGGCAGCCAGGTGGGCCAGCACAGCCTGCCCTCATGAATGGGAGGTAGCAAGTAGGAAAAATGTTGCTTAATGCACCAACATCAACCTCAAGATGAAGAGCTGCGGAATATTTTTCTGCCCACACAGTGATGTGTGTCATCCAGACCCTGCTCTTCTGCCAAGTTAATCACTCCATGTACAGCTTGTAAATGGTTTGAAATTGTGAATGATATGTTTCTGAATAACCATGAATATTTTCATGAGTATATCTTTAAAATTTTCCACAGATGGTTCAGTGGTTAATCTGTGATTTATCAAATATTTGAATCTTTTCCTACAAAATGAATCAGAATACTGTTGTGAAAAAAATTTCCTAATTTTCTAGTGTTTCTACATTGCTCCTTTCAATGGATGGGATCAATTTTGTTATCACATGGAACAAAGAAATTGCAAGGCTGATGACACAAATGTTTATGCTTGTAACTTGTTGCCTCCAGGTAACTGGGATTTATTTCCTTGGACATTTGCTGGACCTAATGTTAAGCATTCATTAAAGTACCTGGAGAGGAATGGGCAATGCTGAGAGCGGTTGCTTGAGGCAGAGCAGCTCATGGGGGAACTCCATGCAGGCAGGCCCGGGGAGTGTCCCACACTCTCTGGGCAGCAAGCATGGACACCCTCGGTTATCCCTTGCCAGGAAGTGTTTGGGAGCTCTGGATAAGGCACCAGTGCCCCAGTGACCAGGGCCAAAGACAGCTCCTCTCACCAGCCCGTCTGCAGACATTTCATCAGTGCTGTAGCCTTGACATGCTGACGTACCAGACAAGTTGAATGCCTGCATTTCAGCACTCTCTTATCTGTCACCTCTCCCAGGGAGAGCTTTTCCTGTCGTTTCCAGCCCTGCCCTCCTGGTGGGACACGTCTGCCAAGTAGAGGTGTGGTAGGGAAGACCTGGGATGTTAATTTTGCCCTGGTTTTCTGGGGTGGGGGCCAAGGTCATGCTTCTGAGCCCAAAGGCCCAAGCAGAGCTATACCAATGCTGCTCCCCTTCAGCCTCTCCCGCTCCTGTTCCCCTAGACACTTGGAGTGGGGCAGAACTGTGCATTAATGGGGCAAATGGTGGCACTGGGAATCCCTCTGTCGCCCTCCACAGTGCTTTTCTCAGGCTGGGAAGGTGGGGACCAAGCTCTGGCAAAGAGATTTCCCCTGCCATGCAGGAGTAAGGCAAGGAGCAGGCACGGGGTTGTGGGTCACCTCCAGGTACCCAGCGGGACCTGTGGCCTCCCTGGGGTATGTTTGCCATCTGGAAAAGGGTACCACTCATTTTATTGTTTTAAAGGCTGTTTTCACCGACTTGCTATTTTAAACAGCCCTACTTGCAGTCCTTTGTTTAAAGGTGAGGGTTGGGCTCCGTCACTGCTCTTGGTGTAAACACACAACAATCTCCAGCCATCAGCTGGCTTTGCTGGAGTGCCGCAGTCGATGGGTAACCTGTGAGCTGCAAGCTGAGGGATGAGAGGAACCAAAGGAATTTCTTCTTTATTTATTTAAAAATAAAAAAAGGGAGAGAAAAAACGGAATAACCTTGTTTCTCAAGTCTCATTTCAGCATGAGCTGCTTATCCAAAGCATTGTTGCCTGTAAACAGATCTTGGGTCTCCTCTTTTAATAATATCCTACTTGTCAGGGTGACAACTAAGCTGTCTGCTGCACGGAAAAGAAAGAAAGAAAAGACCTCAACTTCTCAAAACCACTCAAGTTTTTTCTTTATGAAATATACTGATAAATATAGTTCAGCTAGCACCCTGCTGGTGTTATCATGTCTGAGAGCTGTGGCAAGCTTTCAAACAAAGCCAGCAAAACCTATACTTAGAAGCAATCCTCAGACTTTCATGCAAAGCACAGAAAAGAAATAGGAGTGATAACAAAAGGGGGAGGATGGTGGCTTGCCTACGTGTGTCTGCCGACCCGGCTGCTGTGTCAGACTTTCCTGTGAAAACCCTCTGAATGGTGATTTCCAGGAATGCAGCTGCGGCTGTGCCTCCCTGTGCACCACCACGGGTGCATGCCCTCATGTGTCTGACCTTTTCACAAGTGTGTTGACATGTTCAGAAATAAACTTTGCGATGTAAAGATAACATATTGGGTTGGGAATAAACAAATCAGCCCTAAGAGAACAGGTCCTTTAAAAGCCATGGGGAGCTCTTGCCGGGGTCTGGATGTGTGCTCGGGTCTGGCAGCTGCTGCTGGCCTCCTGCTTCTCTTGTGTCTGCGGGACCTTTCTGGTGCTTATCCCTGCAAGACTGAGGCACCCTGTGTGTGTTCATCAGCTTATCCTCACCTCACCTCTGGCAGGTGTGTGGGGGAAAGTGAGAGGGAGGGAAATGATCCCTGCTTCCACTCCTCTCACCTCAGAGGGATTGAGTGACTGCCCAGCTGTGAGGCTGCTGCTGCAGCTGGGAGACTCCTGTCTCCTGAGCCCTGGCATGGAGCTTCACCCCAGGACCACCTTCCTTGCCAAGTCTTGTCAACTTGTGTGGTTTTTAAAGCCTCAGATGCTCCTGATTTCTTCTTCACTGTCCCTGTCCTAAGTAAATGTAGCACAGTGCCTTTTCTGAAAGGGTGGCACCTTTTCACAGGCACTATATTGCTTTCCTTCAGGCTGGTGTTGCAAGGAGAGGTAAGCTTCTCTATCAGTTCATCATAGTGCCAGGGCAAATAAAAATCTTTCACTGTAAAATGGAGTTTGTTATTTCCTTGGACTGCCTGGGTGAAGGCCTTGTTGGGTACCTTGTGCTCTCTGCAGGTGCCTTGGAGACAGTCCTTGCGTGCTGGGGAAGGACTCCAGGCGTGAGCACAATGTCCTTCTTCCCGTCACCACGGGCCACACGTCAGCAGTGGCTGGTCGCGCGTCTGGGCTGACCTGGACAACACAATTCCCTTGTGTATCTTCTGGACTTTGCCCTGGTTTCATCAGGCGGGGAGGGGAGGTAGCCAGGGGATTAGAGTGCTGGACAGGTGCTCAGAGGTTAAATTCCTGCTTTGCCACTGACTTCTGGTGCTACTTTGGCCAAACATACAAAATGTGGCCTTGCAGCCCTTTTAATCACACAAGTAGTTTTTAATCTTTGTGACATCTTAAGATGTAAATGGGAGTGGCTCTGTTCAGTGTTTCCAAAGATCAGCAGCTTTTGTTTTGCTCAAGAGAGATACACCTAAGTCCCTCAGGAGGGTTGCTTAAACTTGTGCTGGGTTTGTCTGGGGAGGGGTGGATGCTTATGCTGGGCTTTTAACAGTTAAAACCCTTGCTGACTTTGCTTGCCTGTGGTGAAACAGTTTGACTAAGACTACTTCTATAAAATGAAAAAACTGTATGGTCATGCCATGATCATTTTGGGCAACTACAGAAATGGGTAATTCCTGTCATGGACATATGTATCTGTTTAGTCATTTACTGAAAATTTTTCATTTTTTCTATTGGGCAAATGGGAAGCCACTGCTCTGAGCCAACAAGTGTGTGGATTTCTCCATGGGACAGCAACTTCTTGTTATATCACTTTTAACTCATTGAAGAAAGAGTTCTTCAAGCAAACCCCTAAATAAAACACTTAACCAATATTTAACTAAGATTTTTCTCCTAATTTTCTTGCTTTTTGAGTAGTTATAATCTAATCCTGACAGCTATTTTGGAAGAGATTCTCAGTGCTCTTTAATCAAGAGCAAGAAAATGGAAAAGTGCCAGAGAAACACTTGAAGATTGGGAGAAACTGGACAGAGGTATACATGCTGTCCCACTTTGAGAATTGCCATTGACTGCAAAGCAGCTGATGAACATTTTCTAATGTAAGCTCCACTATTGTAGCTTTGTAGGGGATTTATTCAGAACAGTGACTTTTTCAGTAATCTTCTGACCCGGCTCACCAAAGGCTAAGCTGGGAATGCCACACTTGGCTCACTGCTTTCTTTAACATTTTCTGCTGTCTTAGCTAACTGTTGTTCTTTCTGTCACTCATTGATCATTGAGTCAGAGAATGATTCAAGTGTTATTTGAACAACAATGTTTGAGGATTGTTTATCAGTGACTCCATGTCTGTGAGAGGCACATTTTGCAGTATGTACTTCACATTTTTTCCCTCTGATGATCTGGAGCCCCGGTGGTGTTACAGGTCTGCTGGCTCACCTCACCTCTGTGTGACTCATTCCCTACGGATCCACTCTAACCTGAACTCTCTCAGTGAGCTACACTAGCAGAGGGCTAATGTTGCTGGGCCTGGGAGCAATGTGCTTGCCTTTGTTTAAAGGTAGAGCAAACATGATCCCTGCCTTCAGAAGCCATAACTGAGATGGATCCCACTTCCTTGCAGAGAGGAGGAGTGCAGGATGGGGTGGAACAGCAGTGGAGAAGGCAGGCAATGGCAAAGGATGAGGCAAAGTCTTTTTGGTTGTCCTCATTCTGTCGTGAAATGTGCCTGTGAGACATCAACCTTGGAGGAGCAGTTCACAGTCGCTTTTCTCCTCTGCCTGGGCTTTTGCCAGCTGCTGGTTTAGCTGAACCAGGGCCCCAAGGTGTTGACTGCTCACTCAGGAGGGCGACGGGCTGTGTTCACCTTTTCGGGGAAGGGCATGGCCAGAGGTATTTTCTGTGCGCTGTCACTAGAAAGCCACACCGTCAATCAGGCTTTGCTTTGCAGGGTCTACAAAAGAAGAGTCTGGTGTGTGCAGCTCTCTTCCCTCTCCTGCGCAGGGGTTGGGTCATGCCAGTCCATGTAACCGAATAGTTACCCCGCGGGGAAGCAGCATCAGTGTCATATTCCCTAGGAGAATGATCTGACCTTTCTTGTTTATATGGTAAGTGTGGCCAGGAGGCTTCTTTGTCAGCCTGATAGTCCCAGCTGCCAGCTCTGAGTGTGTCTTGTGAGCTCCAAAGCTCTTGCCAGGGCTTTGAAGTTAACAAAGAGTTATTTGGTGTTATTTGGAGTTACAGGGTTTTATTTCATAGAGAACCCCTGTGCATGGCTCAACTGAAAGTGTTCATCTGAGTCAGAACTCACACATTCAGCAGTGCTGGAGGGATGGTGGGCTGGAACAGCACACAGTGAAAGCAAGTCAGTTTGTCTCTTTCCAAAACCCAAACATCATGAAGATAAGGTTGTCTTGATAGTTAAGGACAGACTTTAAGATTTTCCTGCTGGAAAAAGCAGCAGCTCAGAAGCTCAGAAATTTCCATTTTAGTAGAACATGCTGGTAAAGACAGCCTTTGTGAGGGACCAGCCCTCTGATTCAGCTGAAACAGTAGGGCCTTCTTGGGTTTAACGCTGACAAAACATCTGAGTGATATCTACTGTTCTCTGAAGAAGCAGGTTTTTCCACACTGCCCCAGCATCTGATTCCCATGGCTCACTATAGGAGATGAATAACTAAAAGAGAAGTCCTTAAGAAGGATGTGCTCAGTCTATCTCTACTTGGTTCACAAATGTGGGTGCCTACCCAGTAGATCTTTCTAGTTCCCAGGATGCTAACATGATATTTTTTGTATAAAATACCTAAGAAAAAAACCTCATCTTGATTAATGTTATGCAAACAAATGTGTTTATGAGACAGAACAATATAACTCTTCTATCAAAGCAGATTTTTTCCTTACAATTACAGAGACATCTCAAAGCCCTTAACTGGTTTAGGGTTCCTGTGTTAGATGCCTGCACTCTCAGAGACTCTTCCCTAAACTGGTAAGAGTAACAGAGAGGGGAGAGAATCCCCATTGTACAGGATAAAAATGAAGTGATTCACTCCGAGTCAGAGATGAGGGCTGTGGTAAAGCTGGGAACAAAACTCTAATTCTCTCCAAGTCTTCCTTGCAAATACTCCCTTGCTTTATTGTGCTTTATCTCATTCATAAGGATAAAATCATGCTGACTGTGTGCTAAGGGAGCCCTTTCATGCTTTTGGTGCTGCTGGCCAAATGAGATGTGAATGTATCTGAACAATAATTGCAACTGATTAATTATGGCAGCAGCATACCTGACATCACATCTGTTACTCTGATGCTGTGCTCAGCCTCAGTTAGGGGCAGACCGCGCTGGTGTAAAACTCCTCCCGGGGTCCGTGGCTCACTGGGATTGCCTCAGTGTGCATCTGTGCTTCTCACATGGCCGAGCAAAAGGCAGGAGTCTCTGCAAGAACCAAACGCATGATCTCATGAGCTGTTCTAGGTCAGGCTGGCTCTAAACCAGAGCAAATCCCATTCTCTGAAGGATGTCCTGCCATGAGGGCTCAGGCAGAACTGGGCTGTTGAAAAGGTGGGAGAAAGAGGCGAGGCATTTTTTGTGCGGGCACAGGCCATTGCAGCCACCTGGCCAGGGGAGCAGCAGATAAACAACATTTCAATGGCACAGTCATTGTGTCCTTTCTGTCTGCTCAAAACAGTCCTGTGTCTTACCCAGGACCCTACAGGAAATGCTTCTCCATCTCATACCCGTATTTTGGATTATAATTCTCATTTCACTCTGGAGTTAACCTGCGGCTTTCTGTGTTCTATTCCCCATAAAGCAAGCATGAGGCCATCCATAACAAACCCATCAAACCCTGGAGCTGGCAGCTGCTGGCGGTGGAGAAGACAAAGGCTGCAGTCTATGCCTTCTGGAGCCCAAACTGAACATCTGACCTGAGTTTCTCAGGACCAGGTATGTGTTAATTTGCCAGGCTTTGGGCTGATCACAGAAGAAACCTTGGTTTTAGCCATTCTTTTTTGTATGTCAGAATGTTACTCAGCCCGATCCTGGATGGTATTCTCTATTCTCAGTAAGTTTTCTTACAAAGGTCTTTCCTTAACGAAAGCCTTACAGAACATTGTAAGGGAGGAGTATTAACACTGAATTATTGCTGAAACCAAGTTTAATTAACAAGTGTGAGAAGTGAGTCAGGCTCTCTTTATGAAACCTTCCTTGATACAATTAGATAAAGAGAAGGTAGGTAGCACTCAGCTTTCAAGATTTCTTTATCTTTGGTAGCTCTCAGGGTCTTCCTCCCAGGCTTGGACTTCTGGCACACAACGCAGCAATTTTAATTGATAGATGCAGATAGTACTGCCAGAAACAGAAAGGTGTGTGTTGGCATATAGCTACTACCAGCATTCATAGGGAGTGACTGGGATGCTCACTTCTGCCTTTGCAAGCCTTCCCTAAGGAGTGCCAGCAGACTCTGTGTATTCTCTCCGGCCAGCACCAAGTGTTGCTGAAAAACTTAAGTTACGCCCAGCAGCAGAAGTCAGCTAAGAGGGCAGGTGAGGGGGCTGGAGAGTGCCAAACCCACTCTAAAGGCTAAGGGGAAGTTTTGAGAAGTTGCTCACATTTAAGGTTAAGCTTTCAAAGTTTGGCCCTCAGCTAAAGGACTTTGTGGAAACAGCCCCTTTTTAAAAAGAGCTGCACGTCCATTGAAAGCAGTGACTGATGATTTTGAAGAGCATCTGGAGCCCTAATCTTTCATTCAGACCACACTTTCTGTCTAGCTAAGGAAAATAAATCACATGCTCTTATTTATCTTTCCTCCTCAAACACTCAGAGATTTGAAAGCTGCAAATGTAGAAGCAGCAGAAGGAAATATTTTCTTCCATAAAAGACATGATTCCCTTGTGAAACACAGGAACTCATCAGGGTTCAGGGAAGAAAGGAAATTTTATGGTTGGGCCGTAGAGGAATTATGCAGCCCAGCTGTAAAGGAAAGTCATGAGTTTGATGTCTGTGTTTCTGAGTGCATTTGAACTTCACGTGCTGCTGGGGAACAAGATTGTTTGTTTTATATGTTTTATTTATTCTTTTGGTTGTAACAATTCAGTATGAATATAACATCACTTTGGAAGAACAGAGCCCGGAGAGAAACTTGTACAGCAGGCATGTGCTTCTGTTGTTTTCTCTTTGGACAGAGGAAGCAGAGCCATGAGATTGCAAAAGAAGGGTCATATCTCTACATGCTCTTGTCTGTGCGACCATGTGAGTGTGACTGCTTTTCTGTTCGTGTACCCCACAGGTAGTGTTTAAGTGCCCTTCAGTCCCTATGTCATACTAAATGCAATGCCAGATCAAGGCTGTTGAAAATATCTCCACTGTGTTGGAACTGAATGTTTCATAATCTCGGGGTGAAATGCCACTTTTCCCATACTCCAAAACTGTATGCTGGGAGGGGATAATGTCTACTGTATGCCTCTAATTGTACTACTTCTATTTTCCCTAGAGACAGTGAATGTCTCTTGTAAGGGCTAGTGGTTTTCACTCTGTGGTATGATATACCTTTCATCTTTAGGAACCTCTGCTAGCTCACTGTCATGGCTCATTATTCCAATTAATCACTGATGACACTAATTCTCACAAAAAAGTTAATATGTATTTATCCCAACGAGGCTGAGCCAACACTCTCATTCTGTTTCTAAGTGACTCCAGTGGAGTTGGTGTGACAGACTATTGCTTCGCTACCCACGTTGGTGGGATGTAAGCATAGTAGCACAGCTGTTAGAGAGAAGTTGCTCAGTGATTCCATGTAAAAAGGCTTGAGTCAGTTCTCAGAAATGTTTAATCTGTCAGTCAGATGTGGTGATGACGTAAGCTTCCTCACCTGATCACCCACAGCATCGCAACCTCAACCAGGTGGGGCTGATTTAAGGAGAAGCTGTACACTTCATGGCATCTTCATTTTGATCTCTCAGTTGGGCCTCTTTGAGGACTGGATTGGACCTTTGCATTAATTTCAACAGGTCCTTTGTGTCATGCCTTAAGTAATTCATAAACATATATATATATATTAAAAATCTGTATTTTTTACTGTCAGGTTCCTGACCACACTAATGAGGCTGACACTTGCAGGCAAGCCCACGTTTCTTATGTGAAAAAGCTGAAAATGATTTTATCTAATACACCCATTTGTCTTTACATGAATGCAGCCTCTCTGGAGTACATGCACCAGCTCTGGAGTACAATGTGTCTGTGTGGTGAAAAATCAGCCTCCAAAACCCAGGACAAGAGAATATGCAATGGGTTTTCCACCCCAGAACCTGAGGACATTTCCCTTCTTTTCTCAAAGGCTGTGTTCAGTACAGATCTTGTCGCAGGATCTCATCTGGTATAGTAGACTGTCTAATATTCAATTTGTTTACTTCTTTTTTGGTGCCAAGTCAGAGTCCAGCACTTAATGAGCTCGTTAGCTGCCTCACTGTGTTAGAGGTGAATGTAGAAGAAATGTCAAATGGCTTACACAGATGTAACTGAGAGCAGAACAAGGCTCTGAATTTTTTAGAAAAGTCCCTGAGTTAACTTTGGAGGTGTCATTCCCACAAGTCTGAGGAGTTTCCCATCTCTCACTGCATTTGTCATAGTGGCAAGTGGCCAGGAAAGCAGAAAACATTCAATTTAACAAAATGACCCATTTTGCACTGCCTGGAACAGGTTTTCCTGGATAGGAGGTGTTTCCACATCTAAGCAACTCAGAGGGAAGCTCAGGTAGGAGAAAAAATTGTCCCATTCCACCCTGAGTTTCCAAGGACCCCCACAGTAAAGCATTCCCCTGCAAAATGCGTG
>VYZQ01025477.1:4855-38014 GCA_013400655.1 Mystacornis crossleyi | reverse complement strand
TATAGCCATAGAATACATTAAATGCAAATTCAGAAATTCTAAATTCAGCAGTTCTAAGACCAGAAAAACACAGACTCGAGCTGCTCAGGCATTAACACTTATTTATGATACTAAATGATTGAAAATGAAGGATTTCGTCCAAATAAACAAATTTCTCTAGTTTACACCATGTATTAGCTCATATTATATAACCAGAAGTGTCAGATTTGTTCTTAAAATTCTATTAAGATATACAGTACACTTCCATAATGCAAACGAAAATTGGTCTTTCTCAGAATGATATCATTTACTTGTTATAAATGGATTTAGCATTTCAGCACTTGGACTCATATTATGTTTATACCTAATAAACTTCTCTTCCTCTTTGACTACAAGACTGTTTGGTGGTGGTACTGTAGCAACAGTTTAACCCCACTTTCTCATCCCCTCTTCCTTGTTACCCTTATCTGAGCACAGAAAAATGTCAGATTTTAAAATTTGCTCTGATGTTCAACATGTCCACACTCTAATAATCAGAGCTGTAAAATTAAGCATAGATTGCATTCCTTTCATGGAGAAAACTTAGCTGTCTGAAGCACAGATTCAAACCTTTCTGGGTACATGGTGTGTTTGATCAAGGAAAGCAGGAGTGTGAAATTAAATGTCTTCAAGTTGCATCAACAGATTCAGATAATTTTCACTGCTGAAAGTTGCATGTAAGGGAAACAGTACTGAAGTTCTAAAATGTTTAGCACACTTCAGGCTAAAAGTAACATCTTTAAAGCCATCCAGAAATGAACTGGAAATGAAATTGTTGGTGGCAGAGTAAAACATTCTCCTTGNAAACATTCTCCTTGGTATGCAAAAGAACAGCCGACTTTTAGACCTTGTGAAATAGACGGCAAAGGTCTACAGGCTCCAGGAGCAGTCTTTAAAAATTCATGTTAGAAGGAGGGAAATATGCTTCACATAGCAGTAGTTGCAGCTGAAAAACTAACAACTGTTCTTTCTTTACTAAATGGAAATACACCTTACCATGGGATACTGAGATGAATCACAAATCAAGAAATTGTATTGTGAGTGAAAACTCAGCCCCTTGAAGTTTTCAATTGATTCAGAAACAATATTTCACTCAACAGTTTTACAAGAAATCCTCTTCATAACGGACAAAGGAGCAAAAATGTGAAGGCTGAGTGCTAAGTACTGTATCTATCCATCCATCAAGGCAGCTAATATCATTGCTCTTCTGAATGGTAACAGTGCCTGGGCCTGGTTGGGATGAGTCTCAGGCAACAATGACCATTCCATCTGTAGCCTTCACCGGACAGGAATGTGCTGACTGTCCTTGCTGCCTTTTTCGATGAAATAGAGTTGTAGAGGTGAATGTCAGTTGCTTAGCCCCCACAGCTGGTGACAAAGATCAAGAAGGGACAAGCAGCAAAAATAGAGATTATTTAGAAGGCTGAAGTGTCTGGCAAACTCCTGTCTAATAGAGATATTCCAGAGCTTTAAAATACAAGTGTCACATTATTTTGAGAGAAAATGAGACAAACTGAAAATGATATGGGACAGATTTATTCTCATGACAAAAATTTAATGGAAATGAAAAAGGAAATTAACCATTCTTCTCATTAAGGGAAGATTGAATCAGTGGATTAACTTCTAAATGCTGAAACTTTTAAGTAAACCAAATTTAACTGGAGAGGGAAGTAAGATGATTATGCATTTGTTTATACGCTTCACACATTCTTTTTGAGACCAGCATGACATTTATGATATGCTATTTTGCAACAGTTAATGGTATGTTATTTTTAATATGCTGGGGTTTTGTAATAATAGTAGCAATTGGACAAATCTCTAATTAATGTTTTTTCCATTTCCATAAATAGTTCATTAAAATGGTCTTATTAAGGTTATACCCCTGCCCAGCTGGTTTGTTTCTTACACTACAGGTTTCCCCACTGTTTCCCCTCTAACAGATAGAATCTGCCCTGTAATTATTTTGTACTGATGAAGTGAGATACTAAAAATTGGATTTTTATCCTTCTTACATAATCAGTTTCCAGGTCCCATTTTACAGCACTAATATTTTTTCTATCATTCATTTCTGCTAGATATCAAAGCTTTTTAATTTACTGATCCTAGCTTAAATTTCTCTTTTTTATTGTTTTTTGTTGTTGTTTCTAATGAGCTCGATGCCACTAAGATTAAAAAGGGCTTTAAAAAACGAGCTGTAAAAGAGCTTTGATCTCCTAAGGTGAAGCATATTTTTGTGCAAGACTTTTTCCTCTGAGGCATGTTAACAGCTGAATTGATCTGGAGGGAAAAGAAAAAAGAAAAACAGGTGGATGAGAAAATGAAGGGAAGAAAACGTGTTAACCTTTAATGAAAATTAGACCTGCTTACTTTTGGCTTGTGTTACCAGCTCTTTCCTACATTTTATTTAAAACATATAAAGAATTCAGACCTCCATTGTTCCAAATTAATTGAAGAAAAGAAGCTAATTTCCTGAGAAGTGGAATAAGAATTTGGCATGCCAAAGCTTTTTTTTGCTCTTTGATATATGAGAATGTTCCTTTAATTGGGCTATTCTCAAGATTGCATATTAATTAAAAACTAAAAGAAAGGAAAGAAATCTACACTGGGTACAATACAATACATTGGATACTGATCCAAACAATTTAGAGACTAGTTAAAAGCTTTAAATTGTTTAAACAGTCTTAATGCCACAGAGCAACCTAAATCTAAGGATGGAATAAGCCATTCTAGCGATTGTGTACACATGGACTAAGATTAGTTGCTCTCCCAAAGGGCTTACTACCAAAATTTAGCCTAGGACCAGAAGGCAATGTCAAACAAACAATCCTGAGTGATAAACTCGCAAGGTCAGTGAACTACAAGGTTTGGTATAAGGAGTAGCTTGAGTCACAATCTGCCAGTTTCGAAGTCATTGTCAGTCGCTCTGTTTTCAATTTTGAGAAAAACAAGATTTGAGAAAGGGTTTTTAAAAAGTCACTGCTTGTCTTTCTGAAGGACTCTGGGGAAGAGGGACTGTTGGGTTCTTTGCTTACTTGTTTGTCTTGCATTGTCAGAAATTCTTTATGGAAGATGACAATTTTTACATGCTTAAAAGGACAGAAGGACTTGGGATTATGTTCATCATTTATCACAGCTTTATTTTCATTGTTGGTAGAATTATTTATAAAGGCAAAAATGGAATTAGGCATCTGACTGTCCTTTATGCCTTTGAAAATCTCACCCTCTGTACATAATTTAGTGCAAACCAATTAATATTTCTCGTTTGGTTTAGACTTAGTTATGCCTTTTGGTTTAGACATAAAATTGCTTTAGGAGGAAAGGGCAGTTAGTTTTCTGATTCTTTTCCTTTTTTGTCAGAGATTAAAATAATATTTTTCTTTTCTTAGAGAGGATAGATAAAGATTTCTATTTTAGTTTCGTGGCAAATAGTGCTACATTAGTATAACAGCATTGCATTTCCCCCCTCACCTCAAGGTGAATCTAGGTGTTCTTCACAAAAATTTTGACCTGGCAAGTTAACACAACATCAGTACATCTCACAATGAGAGGGGAATCCCCTCACAGACTGCACTTAGAGATAGTAACAAATGGGGTTTAGGTTTCTCTCACTGTGACCTGCTAGGCTACAGTTTTCCTGCTCTTTTCACATGGCACCGTCCTTGTCAAGTTTCAACATCCTCTAAACTTGGTCTGGGAAACTGTGCAAGCTTGACCAACTCTGATGATTCATAATATTGCTCATATTGTAATAAAATAAGTTCTGATACATTCCCAGAAAAAAAAAATCAATTACAGAGACACAAACCAATGTACAATTGCATTACTGGTTTTGGGGGCTGTAGAGCCTAAAAACAAGTCTGAAAGAACAAGAAAAGTTCACCTCTCAAAGCCATTCCTTCTTAAAATTACAGGTCTCAGGAGCCTAAATCATGACACTCTAATGCCCAGAACTGATATTGATGAATTTCCTATTGACCTCAGGGCCCTCTGAATGCCCTCTGGATGAGGCAAGGAAAGAGGAGGCAGATGACTGACAAGGACTGTCATCTATTACTGCACAAACATGGAAGAAGTCTCACCATTTGTCAGGAAGATCTGTAATTGGAAAAGTTGGGACCTGGTGTATACTACCCACAGCAAGGCAAATAAAGACTCTTGATTTTCCTTTCCTAAGGTGCACTAACAGAGGTCTCAGGAAGTATCTTTGTTTGGAGAAGCTGATTTAGAACTGTGGGTCAATGTAGTGTCCAGCTGGACTCATGGTATCTCTGTTTCCCTAATAAAAAGAAGCGTGTTATGAGTAGAGAATTTAAAAAATGTGAAAGCTACGTTGAAGAAAGAATCCAACAGCTTATTAGAGATGAGAACACAGATCCAGGTTATGTCAGAGGCTGAGAGATTTTCACACGTAAAACTCTGCAAATGTGATGCTTTGCTGAGATTGCCTTATCTGAGAAATGCTCATTTATCAGAGAGATAGGCAGATACATTTTAGCTCTATAGCTGAATAAGCATTAGTTTATCTCTCCTAATTCAAATAAAAGCATAACTTAAAGATGAATCAAGTAAATACATAGAGAAGCTTTTATGCAACAGCCAAATAGCAATTTAATTTTATAACAACCAGCAGAGAGCAGTGCTACTTTGCAGTCTGAATGTGATCATACTACAATCTTGAAAGCTTTTTCAGCAGCAACTTAGCAATCTTATATCTAAAGCTTTTAAAATATCTGTCTTTATACAAGTTATCTTATGTCAGTTATGAACTGCTAGTAGTTTTCCTCTGAAATTAACCAGGAGTAATTGGAAACACTTTGACAAATAGGTGAAAGAAATTTCATAACTGTTCCTGGAATTCTTTTTGCATAACCAATATATTCAAATTTTCTCCTTATTTATTTAAATGTTGTATTAAACCACTATAGGAAGTAAAAAGAAAACAAAACAAAAACCTCAATTGTCAATATGAATTAAGCAGTAAATAAGAACAACAGATTTCATACCTGCTTTGCAACTCTCCTAGTGCTGAAAATTTCTTAGTGCCCCCACTATTTGGATGCAGTGAGAACATCTGAAGCTACATCATGAAATGAGGAGACTTATAACTGGTGGAAGATGAAAAAAATGCTTCCTTAGAAAAAGAGAGATCATTCATGGCAAACTTTTTTCCTTCATTCTTATGTCTTGTGGTGAAGGCAGATACAATTGATCAGGCATCCATGTAACCACATATGTTTGTCCAGAAAGTTATGGATTATCTGGACAAAACTTTAAAAGGTGAAGACCAGCAGGTGTGAGCTTCACAGAATCCTGCATACAGAATCTAAATCTGAAGTAGTACCATAATTCTAGCCAGTATAAATGGGCATGAATAACAGGTTGCCGATCTGCCTGAATAGATTAAAAACACTGTATGTACTTAAACCCAAAAGCAAGTAGTGTTATTACCGATGTCTACTTGGGAAGTCAAATTTCCAGTGGAACACTGGAAACTTATTTTTTCTTCTTCTGTTTTTTTGGTTTTTTTTTTTACTTCACTCCTGAAAAACTTGAAGAGGATTAGATTTTTTGAAGAGTGGATTGGAATTTTTTTTCAATTTTCTAAATATACTTTTAAAACATTTGTATGATCATTGAGTTGCTATTATATGTTATGAGTCACAGGACTCTTTAACTGTTGTGCTTATTTTCTTCTTGGGCCTTACCAAGGTAGTTAGGAGACTTTTCATCCCAAAACAGTATCTAAGAATATCATGAATATTTTTATACATTCCTAGTGACATTGTAATTGATTAAAAAAAAAAAAAAGATGAAATATCAAGCTTGTGTTACAGCTCTTAATCTGACTCCTGACTGTGAATGAGCAATGGAAAATCCTTTAGTCACAAAGGGAGGTACCTTAAGTAGGCCAAAATCATCTTTAACACTTGTCACATTTAAATCTGTGTGACTTTAGCATTCACGTCAGTGCTCTGAGCACACTAGAAATCCAGTGATTTCTCATTCTTTAGCTTGTCCTTAAAATAGTGTATTTGGCAATTTGTGGCATCCAGGGCACCTAAAAGGAATATGCAGATGATCACATAAAAGTAATCCCAAAGAATTATCAAACGAGAAATTAACTAGGTGGCATCCCCACTGTAAAAGGAATGTTAAATTGAAGGCTGGACTATAACTCATGCCTCCTGTTGAGTTAGCTAATACAGACTTGAAGATCTCTGAGTTCAGGTCAGAAGTACTTTTATGCACCCAGTTATAAGTTAAGTCATCATCAAAGGCATGCTTTCACAGCTGAATCTTGCAGGCCGTAAATGAATGGTTATAGCATGTTTACCATTACGAATGCATGCACAGCTAGGTTGTTTGGGGGCCACTTACGTACACAAAGGACCTTTGTATGAATTACTATCAAGCCTGTAACATTTTGCTTTTATATCATTGTGTGGTTGCCAGTAAATCTTAATATCTTATTAAGCATAAAGCTTCCTTTAGAATTGAAAAGTGCTTCAGGGAGGTGCACGCTTCCATGTAATAGCAGCAGCTTTTTTGTCCTCTTGATTTGGTACACAGAGCTACATAACGAAGGTTGGAAAAGTGAAAAAAGAATTGCATTTGTGAACAAACAACAGGCACATCTTCTATAAAAAATGTGCTAATACCCTTTAAATGCCAAATGGGGAAACAAGGTATTGCTGTGTAAATGATTCATTAAAACTATCAAAGGTAAAGGCTTGGTAACAGTTAAAAAAACCACAATGGTGCAGTACTTCAAAGAGAAACATATAACATTTGGGTTAAACGTCTATTGCCTGACAGTACGTGATGTGCAACTAGAGACATCAAATCTCTGAAGAGAGCAACTGTTAAATCATTTGCCATGTGATCTGTTATTTGAATGGACTGGCTGATAAAAAGTTGTGTATTTCTCTTTTTTTTTATTTTAAATTATCTCTGATACATTGATGCCATTTTTTAATTTTTGTGAATGTAGATATATATAATGCAGTTCCGAATTGCACTATGAAATGAAATATAAGTAGTGATAGCAGCAGGAACACAGTGGTGCAAAGACAGGGTAAGCCAAGGTCAGTGGTAGTCACTGCCCTGCAGCTGCAAACCTTTTCAGAAAGGGAATGGATCAAGCAAGATGATGAGTCATAAAGCTGTAAGGAAAGGGGAGGAAAAAAAAAAAAGGAAAAGAAACATCCTCAGGGATATAGCTTGCTTACAAGCTTATCAGTGAAACTTAAGCTACATTCTGAGCCTGACCTGGGTGTTACATTAGATTCCACTCCCTTTCCCAATAAAGTGGGCATGAAGGCCTTACAGATGCCTTTTTCAAATGTTCAAAATGTTCTGCAGACAGAAAATAAATAAGATTTGTCCTTCCGACACATCTGCTGTAGCCATGCGTCTATAGTTTTGATGATCCCTCTTTTATTGTAAAAAAAAAAAAAAATTCACAGCAAGGCTATTAACTTAATCATGTCTGAGAACCTGAAATGTGACAATTTCTATTTAAGCTGATCAGAGAAACATGCTCCTTGTTTCTGTAATATCTGTGATGTTGCAATACTGCAGAAGGGCAGCTGCACAACAGGAGATGTTTGCTTTCCCAGTTGTGGTCATTTAAATACCATTCAAATTTAAGTTATTTTAACACTTCTGACACTTTCTGACCACAATTTCTGTGATCTTAGTGTAAAGAACTGTACTTTTAAGATTTCTCTGGTGTAATAAGGCAAGCGAGGCCTGTGGTAGGTCAGAAATGGCTTTGTGTGAGTGTGCCCTACATTGTTGAATTTGTTTTTGTGTTCCGCTGCTTTGTATCTCTGGGGAAATCTTTTTATTTGGTTGTAAAGGACTTTTTGAAAATTCTACCATACACCTCATTTTAATGGTTACTGTTGCTCAGTCGTAACTCAATCAACTTCTCAGTGAAAGGAAACTCTCATAATGATCACATTCTCTAGGAACCATTGGAGAAGGTTGATGAAATCAGAAGTTGGCTGAAAAAAAGTAAACAGGAAGATGATTTCCTCAGATTCTGACGGGCAATCTGAGGGCACCATATCCCTCTGATTCATTTATTCTGTGGTACCAGGTGTTGACAAATGATCAACAAGGCAGAAAATCCTTTGATACTGATGGAAGTGAAGAAATGAAGTTTTTCTGTGGTTTTCTATTTTAAATTTTTGAAGCAAATTTTAAGACTTGGCTTCTCCAGGATTGTTCTTTGAGATGGGAATTGATTTTCTGAAGAACTTTCACCCTGCAAGTATTAAACTTCATAGCAAGTCTGTTACATGTCCATGGCAATTTAAGTCCACACATTCCAGGGTGACGGAAGGACATGTAGCTTTCCTTAGTACTTTTATCTTGCTATTCACATTAAAATTACCAGAATTTTTGCAACTTTGTAAATCTTTTTCTCTTTAGTCTTCTCCTTTCCAAATTTCCACAGTCTTCTTTGAATTATCTGCTGGGCCTGGAAATTCTTGTACCTAAATCAGAATTTTTTTGAAAACAGAAGAATTGATTAGGTCAGATGCAATGAGAATAAATGTTTTCTTCAGAATAAACCAAGTATTCTGAAAAGGATTAGGATTCTAATGGAAGTGGCCCTCATGGAGTGCTGGAAGTAAGAAGGGTTTAGGTGTTCTGAGACAGCCAAATTGAAATAATCTAAATCAGTTCCTCACAACACCCAGCTGCCTTTTTTGTTTTTTCTACTGTGGAATGATAATTGTTCAGCTAAAGAAAACTGCCTTACAAATTATATAACAAGTCTCTGGACTCAACCCCTCTCAAATTTAGCTGTCTAAACCGTACATATCTAGACTGAGCCTAGTTAGTTGCCTTAGTTACTTATTTAGTCAAATGAAATATATATACTCTTTCAGAGGGCAGTTCCTCTGGTCTGTCTGAGGAAACCAGATGAATTGTTTAGACTGGATGCCTACTTTATAGGTATCTCAAGTTCAGCTAAATAAATTCAACTATTATTTATAAAATTATGAAAGGAGGGGGAGAACAGGGGGCCCAAGTCTGTAGCTCCACAAGGTATGCAGAGTTCGATGGAGAGTGAGGTGCATAAGTTAAGGTGAAAAACCAAAACCATCAAACCACTGATTATGATATACATCCCTGAAGAGTGATTATTCTTTTATTGTGTTTTTTTCTTTTTTTAATTATAAACAAAAATGACTCCTGCAGAGGTATAGTAAAAGGTATCTTTATGCGCAGCTAATGATTTACAAATAAATAAAAAAAATGTACCACGAAGCTGAGTCCTGCACACTTGAGTGGCTTAACTGTTTTCATAGTGTTCTTACACACAGAGTTTGGGGTTGACTTTTATGCCTTATAGAAAAGGATGCCTGTAGCCAGGTAGACTGGTCATCTTGTACATGGATCGGTGTGGTACAGAGCACAGGGATACTCATAGTCAGACTTTCTAGCTACCCACAAGAGTATTAACATGCATAAAAGTTTTCTGTTGAATCCTTTCTCATGATTCTGTTCTGAATGTCACTTATACAACTTCAGATGTAAACTCCATGGATGTATTTGTTCAGAACACTGGAGGCACAAAATAAGGGTTCTGCAACCCCTTCTTCCCACCCTGAATGCAGAGGCTCTTACTCCATATCAAAATTCATGCAAAAAGCTAAGAGAGAAAAAAACCCCCAAACAACACAGAAGTTAAAGAGCAAGAAGTGACCCACAGCCTAAATAGTATGAAAACAGAATTTCTACAAAAATGAACTTTTCTCCAAGCAACAAGCAGTTGCTTCTTTCTCAATATACTTTTGGTTATGGCAATGTGAACATAAAATTCTGCTTTGAATTATGAAGCTGTAACTGAACCCAACGGAACACTTACATCACTTTTTCCTATCTTATTTTGAACAGAATTTGAGCACACAACTTGAACACTACATTCTTACAAGTGATATTTGCTTACAAAGCAGTTTTCCTTAAGGCTTGGGCTGACTTCTTAAGGCAGCACCGATCAATCTGACCAACTGTCCCGTTCCACTATAAAAAGGAGGAGCTGGGAAGTATTCTTTTGATAGATTTTTCTGAAGATAAATCAAGCAAAAACACGGCATTATTATATCTGAGAACTGTTAATTAAAAAAAAAAGAAGAAGAAGAAAAAAAAAGGGGGGTGGGGGGGAAGGAACAGAAGATAGGGGACAAGGTTATCACAGAACCCCGGCTATCTATAGGCATTGATTTGGCAGATGGAGCGTGCGTGTTGCACGGTGCGCTTGCGTAGCCCCCGGGGCGAGCTGGGCGCGATCTCCAAGAAGCGGCGGCGGCGGCGGCGGGCGAAGCTGGGTGCGGGCAGCGGCTACGAACGACGGCTGGAAACTGGGTGCGGGCAGCGGCTACGAGCTGCAGATGGCGGCTGCAGAGCACGAGGTTCTCACGGTGACAAGCTAGTTCTCGGAACTGGCACAGCAGGGTGAAGCAGGCACGGGCAGGGAAACGGGACCACAGGGAAGAGAGCGCGAAGAAGGGAGCAAAAGGGGCAAGCTGACCCCGCTCCCGCAGCGACCCAAAGCAAAAAGACCCCGTGGAGCTGTGGCTAGCTGTCTTTATGTGCTCCCAAAGTCCTCCCCCAGCTCAGCTTCCCGGGCCAGTTTTTGGCAGGCATTTGGGGTGGGAGGAGGGGGCAGGGGGGAGCTGCTCGCAGTTTAATCGTGGAAGTTTTCTCTGCCCTGATTGGCTGCCAAGTGAAGCCCCTCTGGGGACAGTTTTTTTACATAGGAATTTTTCTTCACCTCATTTGTGTCGTATGTTGAGGCATATATATATATATATTGGTCCCTCTCACCAACAAAACTTTTTCTGAATTTGAGAAATGTAGCACAACAGCTTTAGAATTAAAGAAAAAAAAACATTTGATAATGTAAATCACACTATACTGTAAATTCAATAGACACTGCAGGGCAGTCATGGGCAATATTTAAGCTGGTTGAGTTCCCTGTGATGGAACATTGCAGACCATTTCCAGGAACGTAACAAACTCTTCCGAGGGAATTTAAGAGGGAGTGAACTACCATGATACTACTCACAGAAGGAAAAGATATTTTTTGGTATATCCTTTCTCCCACCTGTTGGCTCTAATGTTTGGAAAATTCCATCGAGAGTCTTTAGCATTGATTTTATCACCTGAGAACCTTCTGTCTTTAGAAAAGACAAAGCCTGTTGCGAACCTTTGATCTTATTATTTTGTGTGGAGCGAGCATGAATTCTAACATACTAAAACAAACATATTAATCCGACTTTATTTTGTGACCAGTGTGGCTGATGAGCCCTTTAGCAAAATGTTCTAGCATTGCACAGGTAAAGTAAACTCTGTAGCCTTTATCACAGATGGCTACTTTTGCACTAGATGGCTTAAGTACTTGAAGTTTACTGCGAAACACAACTATCAGAAAGGTTTTATATCACCTAATTAAACAACGGTGATAAGAGGGAGAAATGGATGTCAGGATGGTGAAAAGTTATTCAGACTTCTGTTTATTGTAGGTATCCATGAAACCAGAGTGCTCTAGTAGCTGGTAGTAGACTGGGCTTCTTACTGTGCCTTTCTCCTCACCATACTTCTAGTTGTTATTAACTCTTTCTGCTTCTTTTCTCAGCCTTCTCTGTCCATATCCAGCTTCTTTTGGACTTCTTTTGGACCTCTCCTTTCTCCCCTGTACCCATAACCAACAAAGTCCCTTCTCGAGGGGTTGTTTCACCTTTCTATCCCTGTATTTTGGGCTGGTGAAGTCAGCTTCATTTTCACCATAGGTCTGCATGGTAATTAAGATCACCCTTTAGACTTACAGCTTTCTCCTGTAAAATAAAATGCAGTAAGGATTTTTTTTTTGGTATGAAAACATCTTTCATCACAACATTATGAAGGGTCCAGTGTGCTGTAATTGGTTCAATAAAAAATTATTATGTATTCACAGGCAAACCTTAAGAAATTTGGGAGTTTCTATTTTTGAAACACTGTTCACTGGAGAATAATTCTTCAAAACTTTGTACATTGTATACATTGAATACTGAGCTGGTAAGAGAATTTGGGCTGTATTGGTTTCATTTTAGCATTCAACATACAAAAAATGTGCCTTGTCTACATGAGATAAAATATAACAAAAATTTAAAATAAATTAAATAAATAAATTTGGCATGCCAGCAATATAACTATTAAATCAAACAACCAGTCTCCTGTCTATATATGTATGAAAAGTTCTAAATTAAATTACTGCTTGAATCTCTGTTTTGGTAAAAGATGACTTAAATAAAATTATATCTCAAAAGGGTTGAAAATGCTTTTCAAAGTTATCTGAATTCAGATCTACAAACCACTTTCTGTTTACTTGACTTTTTTCAATATTTGTCATAGTTAAAATGGTTAAAAGCTAAATATTGTGTATTAAAATGATAAAAATAAACTGTTTCTAATTAATGATATTTGAAAGTTGCTATGAGTTAAAATGGAATGGACTTCTAGTTTTTAATTTTGGATCTAATTCAAGATTGAGTAAGTGTAAATAATTTTTTCTGTTCTGTATAACTCTCCCATGTAATTCCACTAATATCTTTATATTAACAATTAAAGTTCTTCTATTAATTAATCTGTCATTCTTGTATTGTGCAGTGAGTAAAGTGTATCAGGTATGGTACCTAAGAACTGTAAATGAAATGCTTTAATTGATTTTGTAGGTTTATTACATTAGTAAATCACATACTAAAAAAAGAATCCCAAGACAACATTTGGCACATAGATAAAACAGATATCACTGTCTATAGCTGTCCACTTATTGTGTCCTTTGAACACAATAAGAATTCAGAGAACTGAGAACTGATATTTTGTGTTTTGCATAAACTCAATCTGCTTGGAACCAAGTAATTTTAAGTATAAATACCGGTATCTAATGATGTAGACATGTATTGTAATTCAACATTTATAAAATTGGTTTCTCTCTTGCTTACATATTTTTCTTACTTGTATTTGTGTATAATAAATTTCCAAATTTATCTAAAGGTATGTACATATGTACATCTACATATGATGTAATGGTAATTGAAATTACTCTCTAACACATCACTAGCATGGACTGCTGGTGCTCATTTTGTGTTTATGAAAGAACTCCTGATACCCCCTTCTCCACCCCACACATTCTTGTGTATATCTTATTTGCTGATAGCTTGGCAATGATAGACTACTTTAAGAGGCAAATGAACTACCTGTGCGTCTGGCTCTGTAAGTCTGCATGCTGTGCAAGCTCTTGGTTTGGGGAGATCGGGTCTGTTCTTTTGAGAGCCACTGAAAAATTGCAGCTAAAAAGGAAAGGAGAGGTACACAGGTGAGGTTTACTGATTGAGATGCTTCAGAGCTGGTGTCGATGTGAGGGTGCATGAGAGAATCCAGAAGACTTGGGTTAGTACCAGTGACTTGGGGAAGTATATGGGTGATGTTCTGGGTGGCTGTTTGGACTGCCTAATAGAAGACTGAAGCCAGGATTTTCATGATGTCCTTCTCCAAAATGCTTCCAGCTCCAGGGCATGAAGCATGGCAGGCAGGCAAGGATCCAGAGCTGTGTTACATGGGTAAGACCCCAGTGTAGCAATGACAGGTATTTCAGTACAGTAGGAACTGAGAAACTTCTTGAGACAGAAGGAACCTATAGAGGAAGGACAGACTTTATTTTGATCAAGGTGAAGACAGACTGCTGCCTATGAAAATTAAGAAAGTCATGCAAGATTATTTAAACTAGGAACTGGAAAAATGTTGACAAGCATGGAGAAGCACCTCGTTTGGACTGATTCAACTTGGCAGTATAACCTGAATGATATGCATCATACCTCTGAAAAAGCCAGAAGCAAAATAAACAGAAATAGAGAAGGCAAGTCACTTTCCCTAAAATGTCAGCTGATTAGTCTGGGAAAGCTAAACCAAGGGCAAAACTAACAAAAGCTGTCTTCTACAAGTATTCTAGAAGCCTTTAAAATAATTTTTTGGTAACAAACAGCAACCCTGACATAATAGACATCTCAGAGGCCTGGTGAAAGGATAATTAACAGGATACGGTGTTGCCAGGCTACAAGGTTTGAAGGATGACAATGAAATGTACAGGTGAGGGCAACCTATGTGAAGAAAAATACGAAGTTTAACAGCATAAAAATATCGTGGGAAAAGAGAAACACTATGGAATCCTGTGTGGAAATCTGATTTCTAATAGTAATAATAAAAAAAAAGAATTAATACTAGGATCATACTTTGGGCTTTTTGATCTGGAGGATGATAGTGCTCAGGTAATACTGCAAATTTAAAACAGATTGCAACGGGATGAGATTTTCACTCTACATATACAGACTGTATCATTACTGCCTCAGCACAACAGGCAGAGAGAAGACTGTTGTATGCAGTAAATGTCCACTTCCTAAAATAACTAATCTTAGCACTCTTATGAAAAGCCGTCATTTGGGCTTTGGTCCTGAGTAATGTACAGAGCCTAATTCAAATGGTATTAGTTGAAGAGCACTCTGTAACAGCAATCAGTATAAAATTAGGCTTAATATTTCAGAAGGAAAGAACAAGCCAAACAAATCCTGAATACAGAGATTCAATTTCAGGAAAAGGAATTACATACAAATGAGGCTATTAGCAAAAATACCCCCAGAATTAATACTACAAAAAGCCTGCGAGCAGCCTCGAGGCTGTTTGAAAATACTGTATTGGAAGCCCAGGCAAACTGCTCAGAAAAAGAAAACATAATGACCCAGTAAAAGCCCTGTATACCTCAACAGAAAACTTAGAAGCTACTGTATAGAAATGATTGACTTTAAAAATCAGAAGAGCTGTCCAAATGAGGGGAGCAGCAAAATCACGGCATATAATATGTACACAGGAACTTACAGAAAACATAAATGAGTTTGGAAAGATACTCAAATAGCTAATAAAAAGGTGTTTAAATACCTCAGAAGCTGAAAGCCAGCTCATGAAACAGCTGGACCATCTGATGACAAAGTGTGTGAAAGTGGCATCTGAAGATAAGGTCACAGCAGAGAATATGAGATTTATTTTTTGTATATATATTTTTTTTTACTGTTAAAAATGTTGGGAAGCTTCCAACATGCACTGCTGGGTTTTTGTAGCAGATTGGTTAGGGTAGCTGTATCAGTGTGAGTTAAGTATACAGGAAGTATTTGACTACGTAGAATAAGTTAGATGACAGTAAGTCACCAGGATTAGCAGCCATTCACCCAAGAGCTGTGAAGGAAATCAAATGTGAAATTGCAGAGCTGCTAGCCAAAATGTGTAACCTATTATTACAAGGAGTCACTGAGTCAAGGGACTGGAACATTGCCATTCTAAGCCCCATCCACACAGAGGACTCCAGAGAGGCTGACGGTCTTTCATCTGTGGTTAAAATGGAAGAGCCATTATTAAAAGTATGAGATTAGTGAGCACATAGATATACACAGACCGTAAAGAAAGAATCAGCATGGCCTTTGGGAAGGGAAATCCTGCCTTGCTAACTCGTTCTCAGAGTATGTGGTACATGGATGCAGCTGTCAGGAAGGGAGCCAGTGTTTCTCTGACCTGAAAAAATCCAGGTCCAAAAAGGAAAAAGGCAGAGGCTGTTGAAGAAGTAGCAGAAAATGTGCAGGACTGACAGGATCAGAGAGTTCATCTTGCCTGAAGTGAAGGACCCACAGCAGACCTGCCCACCTTCACACCTGCTCTGGAAACTTTGCCTCCCTTTTGTGCCAGTTAGGAACTGTGGAGGGGATGTTTGCAGAGTTGTAGATGGCCAGGTAGAGCAGCGTGCCTGTGTCCTGCTAGATGTTGAGCATGAGAATGAGCTCACTTGTCCTGGGCCACCAGGTCAGATTTCTTGACCTGTTCACCCAGTGAAAGAGACCATCAAGTTGGTGACTTAACAGGCTTTTACATCCATCAATTCATCTGGGTTTTCACACAGCTTTGTAAGTACGGATCTTCTCCCACTAGGGAAGAAAAAGACAACAGGTCAAGAGGCAGCCTTGAAACTCTCACTAATGAAAGTCAACAGTCTTGTTCCAAAGTCCTGAAGAACTTTACCAACACTTCTGCTCTAGTTCATAGTGCATCAAGTGACTCCCACAAAGCAGGGACTAATATCAATATATAGGAATTCCTGTAGTATATTTATGATGTTCCATGTCAAATGCTTTCCTCTTGTTGAATATTTGACCAGATAGGATTATCAAAGTTGCTCTGTCACAGGATCATATAGGCCTGATCTGATTAAATCACATCTTCCAGCACAGACATCAGTTGCAGAAGATGGACTTCACTAGATTCTTGTGCTGTGGAGACAACTCGGAAATTTGTGCCTCAGTTCTCCTACAACAGGACCACTGTGACCCTCCTACTCATTAAAGGGAACATCCTACACCTTGAGAACTCATGCCAGATGTTGGCATGGTCCAGGCCAAAGTTGTCTCAGAACATATCCAAGTCAAACATGTCCTAGAGCACACAACAAAATTCTGCAGACAGTCTCTCTGTGCATGGAGAAAAGCAACAAAGACCTTCTGAGAACGTGACCAGAGTGCATGCCTGCTCCAGCTGGTCCTGGTTGTTCTCACTGGCCTTTAGGAGCCTGTTCTACAGGTTGTGATAAACGTCACAAACAATGGTATCTGTAGAGGAGAAGCCTGCACTAAAGGTCAGTCCTTTTTCATTCATCGTCTCCAAATCCATAAAAGCGGGTGTGTCCTCTGCCAAGAAGCAACAATGTGTTCCTTGGCATGCCTCTTCTCTGAAGTGTAGAAGTGCCTGCCAAGATCTTTGTCTCAGAAGAGATGGTTGACAGAGCATATGGCAGTACCCTACATCCAGATGTCTTTCAGGGTCCAGAATTTTTTCCCTTTCTTCTGATGTTCACTGAAGGGATATAGATTGTTGCAAAGTGAATCCAGGCACCTCTCCAGGTCTCCAAATCGTTTCTCAGATGTTTTATCACTGTGTCCTTCTGCTGAGGGAATCTTCTGGTTACCCATCTACAGCTGCAGCAAAAGAGCTTGGCACTTTCCTCCCCTATACTTCTGCCTCTCTAGGTTCAGGTGACTTGGGAGACATCCCCACATTCCCAAGGAGTTTCTGCACTTACCACAGTCCCTGAAACGTGGGGATTTTTCTTTTGATTTTGTGATATCAGTTCTCTATCATCTCTTTAGGCAGGGAGTTGCCAAACAGTCGACATACTGTCTGCCTGTTTTGAACAATGTGATGTGGTGAGACAGATTCCCCAGTAATCCAGTCCTCTAGTTAACTGTGCCATTGGATGAAAAGAGCCTTGATATTATCCAGTTACTTGAAATCCCTATTAATTTCAGTTAGATAAAGTAAATTCAAATGAGAGTATTTATTTATATCATCCACAATTGGCAGTATCATGAAAAGTAATTATGAAATACAAGAATAAATATATTAAAAGACCCAAATGCATTAATCTATTACAGTGTGGTTAAATTTGAAATATGTCTCACTCTCTCTTCTCCTCTTTCTCTCACTTTTTTTCATTTTTTTTCTCCCTTCAGGTGACACGTCCTCATTTTGGAAAGACCTTCCTATTAATTCTTAACTTTCCTTACCAGAGAGAAAACTCTTTCCACTTTGCCTAACAAGATGATGTTCAGTAAGATAAACATGCAACCTGAAAGTCTACTGAGGAAAAAAAATCAGACTTTTCCTTCTTGAATTCAGTTGTGTGAGTGCACATTGCCAGCTCGTCTCCAGCGTCCCCTCCATCAACATCTCCAAGTCTTTCTCAGCATGACTGGTTTCGATTTGCTCATCCCCCAGCCTGTGTTGACACTGGGGATCTCCCCCACCCAGATGCAGGACCTTGGAGTTGGCCTTGGTCTTGTTGAACCTCATGAACTTCCCACTGACCCACTTCTTGAGCATGTACACATCCCTCTGGATGGCATCCTGTCCCTCAGGTATGTCAACCATGTCACTTAGCATGGTTCAGAGGTCACTATGTTTCCATAAATTAGGCCTATTTCTGACAGGCAGTGCCAGCAGACACATAACAGGCATCATAAAGAAATCACTTTTTTTTCCAAAAACTGATTTTGAAATTATTAGATTTTAAAAGAATAAGAATTAATTGGATACTGATGCCTTCCAGGACATAAAGAACATATGATGTTCTCTATGTGTGATGAAACAGTATTCAAAAGAATTAAATTTTCCTGGTTATCCATTTTGACTCTCACTAGCATCTGATGTCTTGACATGCTGAAAACTGCCAGGAGCAGAGATTCTGGGATAAGCCACACAATTCTTATGAATCATCCAGAAAAGTACTTCTTAGGAGAAAGACCCTATAAAATGGGATTTCAGAACAAAGAAATTAAATTAAATTGAATTGAATAAATGTACTGTGAGAGAACTAACTTATCCTTCAGACTATTATATATTAAGGGTCTCTCTTTTTATTATAAATATAATTGCAAGACAGGAGGTGGTGATACTGTTCTCTGCAAAATGAAGTTTGAAGAATACCATATGCAGACAATGAAAAAGGATGAGTTCACCAGCATCATCTTCCTGACTTTGTTTCTAGGCTTGAGTTTATAAAATTCCATAACTGCACTTAAAATCCGTAAGTTCTGTTTAAATGGGATCATTATTAAATTGGCAGCTAATCACAAACAATACAGAAACAAGTGAAAGTGAATATAATAGTTTTATGTATGTAATAGGCTGGGAATCCACATACTTCATGGAATGGAGCTAGAGATGCGTCTGGAGGATAGGCAGCAACACAAATATAAAGATGCCAAGGAAGGAGATACAGAGATATACAGGTAACTAAATCAGATGTTAGAGAGTTGGGGAAATCTAAGCGTTTCTTAATTGCAACAGGAGATAAGTACAACTGCTGGAAGGAATCCAAGAAGATAAGTGTCTTTAGATAACATCCCAGTTTGGCTGAGTGGACATCTTCCTTTGTTAAAGTGATGAAATAGAGGTGTTTTAAAACTGCTACCGAAATGGCTAAGAAGTCTTCTGGGAGGGAAAAAAAAAGAGTTTATAAATGCAAATTAAGAAAGAACAGGAAATACATTCAAAAGCTGTCATTTACTTTGTTGCCTGGAGACACTGTGAATCATCAGAAAACTTGGAGATAGGCTTACGGGGGTAGCACACTGTAAAGCACTCGTCCTTTATTCACGTTCATAACTTACATAAGTGGGTGCCTTTAAATTCTTTTTCTAGTATAGTTATTTAAAGATTTAGCTGCAGCTGGAAATAAGATGCAACTGTCTTAATGAAGTTCCCTTTCAACATGGATTTAGAATATGAATAGCTTCAGAATTTACACAGCTTTGCAGGGTTCTACTGTTAATTTCTATGTTATTCAGGATTATGAGCATTATGCATTTAGTTTGTAATGAATGTGGACTACTCTCAAACAAGTTACAATTATTCCTCTAAAAAATTTGGTGGCTACTCTCCAGTAATGAGTGCATTAAAGTTCTTAGGCAATAAAAGCCCTTAATGTAAACAAATGATAAATATTTTAGCCAGTTACATTGCTATAGCAGAAGTGCTTTCACACAACTTTTAACAACATTGCAAAACTTCCATACACTGGGAATGGTAACAGACTCCCACCATGATATCTGCCTTGTTGGCCTTCCCCCTGTTTCTTACTGATAAACACTCAACACTATAGTCACCATCATCAAACTCTGGACAATTGAAACCTTCGTGAATATACAGGGCTACGCCACTGCCTCTCCTTCCTCACCTATCCCTGCTGAAGAGCTTATAGCCGGTGATTTAGTCATCACTTTATAGCCAGTTTACAGTCAGTGATTTCTAACTTGTGTGATACAAATAATGGTCTCATGAGCTTCATCTTCATCTTCAAGTGCACTATATCACACTGATAGGTAAGCAGAACAAAGGCTGTATGTCCACAGAGTCTTGTTGGGGTTTTTTGTAAAAATCTGTGGAAATCACAAGAATTCATAAATGGTAAGTCAACATAATTTTGTGAGAAAAGTGTAACAGGTTTTTCAAATTGTTTTGAAGCTGCTTTAGTAACTCAGATAGAGAATCAATAAAGGTTTACTCCTGAGTAGAAGGTCAGTTGGAGTAGGATATTTCAGATCAGCCCAATATGACAAAAGAAAATGGTTTGAGCAGCACTCGTATATCTTTTTTCCACTGCCAAGCCTGTAAGACCAGATTTGTATTTACAGCCAGGTCAACTGATATGAAGAAGTGCAGAGTCAGATTTATGCCTTGAGGGCAACTATATTATATTTTATCCACCCTGAAGAAAGAAAAAATAAAAGACAGTATAAAATGAATGCCCAGTTTTAATGGTACACTGCTACAGGTGCCCAACTCATACACCTTATAAGTTACTCTACACAGTTCAGCTGATCAACCTGCATATTAGTGACAAATGAGTTTGTCAGTAATGTCAGGACCATGGGCTCACATTTTGAGTTGGGGATGCTCTCACTTAGTAGATCTTACTGGCTAAGAGAAAATAATAAATTTATTATTCTTAGAATGGTTGTCAAAAAACCAATTTGCATTCACTTAACCACAAATAAATTAATTTATATGTTAATTTTAACCATCAGTTCAAGGAAGCATACCCTGGAATGAAAGGCACATGTGCTACAGAGTCACCACCATTTTATGCTTTATGAATGGTGTCCTTCTTTGAACGAAAAATTGGAATCTAAACACAGTCTTTATTATCACCATCCTCAAAAAAGAGCAGGAAGGTGTTAGGGGTGGAACCAAGGCAGGGAGCCCTGAAACTGCAGTTGATACTCCTATTCACCCATCATGTGATAGCACTGATAAATTATTTAATATCTGCTGCTTTTATTTGGCATTATATCTTCATGGAGTGATATCCTGTAGCAGTGCGTTCTGCTCTGGCTGAATAGGTTTCATTTCCTTCGCACATGTCTTGCTGCCATGGAAGACAATAGAAAAATAAAACTGCCAGAGTTCTACCTCCTGCCAGTTTTGATAGAATTTCAGAAAAAAATAGCAGAATTTAATCTTAAAGACTTTTATTATGTTCTTTCAGCATGATGTAAACTGTAACAATTTATCCATCAAACAGTTCATTTTAACGTAATGCTAATTTTGCTTCACCAAAGTCCCCTTAAATCTTACACTGTCCTTAGAATCTAGTCAGTGTTTTAATATTGTTATGAAGTTTGAAAACTTTGATCAGGAGAGCTAGAAGTATTTTGAGAAACAACAGCTGAACACAAGGCTTAGATCAGCAGTAGACATTCATAGCCAGGAAAGAAGGGTAGTAAGGAGGAAAAAGCTGAGACAGGGGGAGACAATTTTAATGAAATTTCCTAGATTTGTTTTCTGTTTTCCATTTAAAAAACCTCATAATTTTAAGACTTTGCATTAGGTAATCCTTCAAAGCTTTTGAATTGTTATATCCAGGAGTTTTATTCATAAGAATAGAGGTGAAGCAAAATAAAAGATAAAAATGTGTTCTTCTGTCATTAGCAGTGTGTGTACTGTGCTTTGAATATATATAGTAGTTTTGTACATACAAAAGTCCAAAAATTTCAGCTATTTTACAATGGAGTTGAAAATAAAAAACAGTGAAAGCAAATATTCTAGTTATGAATAATTATATAAATGTAGGCCCAGAAATATTTGACTTGCTTTTTAACAGAAAGTCAAAAATTCAGTTTAATTTTTATTTTTGTTAACTGCCGTTTTCTGCCAGTTACAATTTCTGATGGTTTCAGTCTCTTGGCTTTTCCTCCTCCTTCTTCGCCAGCTCTTGGAATGAATGAGTAGGTTTGGGTAAAAGCCTTGTGGATTAGAGAAGGCTGAAAATAGTGCATTTCAATTTGGAGAAAAGTATCATTGTGAGAAACAGAACTGTAGAAACACAGATATTTTACACGCACTTTTTTGCATTTAAATATCAGCAGTAACTGTTCCCCCGCCCCCTCCTCCATTTAAAAATACTATTTATAGGCATCTATTTTTGGAAATAAAATGCTTTCCTAAACTTCTCGTCTCTTTGCTGTTTTTTTTGTTAGATACATACCACATAGACTTCTGCAATGACAAGCAGTTACAGAAATCTATCCATTTTTGCTTTAAATATACAGAAAAGATGAAGTCTGACCACTGGGGTCTACAGTCCACCAGGTAAAGGGCTTCAATTACTTAAATAGCTATGACGGGACCTAATGAGTAGTATGGTTCATAAAATCATGGAGCAAAAGGCTATGCCCTCTCTTTTCAATTGCCAAGCAAACCTGACAGATTTCACAGAATGTGACAGAATAATTATGAAACCATTATTAATCCACTTTTATAATATAATTCTTATTAGGATGAAAGTTTTGAAGATAAAATGTAAGTATGAGAAAAGTCTACATATTCCACCTAGTAGGTGTTAATTATCCTCAAACTGTATAGATTCCTGGCATTTACAGAGATAAATTCCTGAATTCTTTGTTCCAATCTGTTTAATATATGTAAACCTTGGATTTAAGATCAAGGCTTTTAATGGCTTGTTTGACTTGACTCTTGAGTAAGTATAAGAGATGATGTGCAGGGCTGGATTGGCTATTTTTTTCCTTAGGCTTATTTAAGTTTCTGGGGATTTTCATTAACTGTATCATCACCCAGAGTGAAACTCAAGAATATAAACACCCTTAATAATAACAATCTTTAAGTAATATATTTTCCACATGTATAAATCATGCAAGATTTCTCAATATAAGAAGAAGATGCTCATACATCTAGAATCTGAAATCTTTCACAGCTTTCCTAACTCACCAATCTACTTTCATTTATCCTTTCACAGTAACCACACACATAGAGAGGAAAGCTATGTCGTCCTGCTGTTCACTCAGTGTGTGTGCGCTACAGTCTCTGTTGGTTTAACTTTCTACCTGTCAGTCAGAGTCTGTGTACTCTTCCTATTTTGTAAACTGGTTGTCAGAGTAGACTCCCTTCTGCATTGACTCTTCGGCTTTATTGCAGTTCTGAATACTCTTAATAACTGACTAATAAGATGTCTGCCATAGACCGTTAAAATCCAGTAGTGTGTATGTGAAAAATCTTGAATGGAGCCAGTCACAAGTCACGTGACATTACTATTTTATCACTCCCAAAGGCGAAAATCTTCCTTCTGTGTACCAGCATCAGTGCTAAAGTTCTTAGTGTATCACTGACTCCATGAAACATTGATATCAATATAAAAAAAACTTGAAATTGTAATTTTCATCTTCACCATAGGAACAGAACCAATAATTATTCTTAAAACACTAGGATAACAACACAAATTGTGTGTTTGTGGCAACTGGAAGACCATTAATCCTTTTCTGAGCAGTTTAGAGTTAAAATATTTTCAATTTAGGTGCCAAATTCTGGGTTTTGTAGCTTTCTCCCTGAGATCAGAAGCTAAATCTCAGCTCCTATGAATATGTATGAGGATCCTTCAGCATTTTTCTCCTGTGTGTGAAATAGTTGTCTGTTTTGCGAGTGAAGTACACAGTAAGTCCTTGGAGAGAATAAAAATAATGATTTTTGTACAATATATTTAGTAGTAGAAGCTTTTTCTTCTTTAGCTCAATTTTTTCTTCACTGCACAGATAAATTTTGAATTATATTTTTTTTCTTAGAACAATAATTGTATTTTTCTCCTTATTGGGATATCTGAAAAAAGTATAAGCATTCCTTTGGTTTTGCCTAGAAATCAATATTATCTTGAAATGTTATTAATTTCATTTTCTGCTGCCATTTTTGTAATTGTGATTCAACACTCTTAAAGAAAAAAAATCTAAAGAAACATTGGACAGCTGTATAATATATTCTGACCAGAATTTTCCTTTAATAAAAAATTGTTAAAAAATCCAATAGCTTTAATTACTACTGAAAATGGTGCAATAATTTTTCCCTGCAGAATTCAGCCTGGGCCAGCCATCATTTTCAGATCTCTTTTTGTATTTAGACAGTTGTACACTCACATCTGTGTTTAACAGACAAAGGCAAACCAAAACAGAACTATGCAAATGACAAGTGCTGTTCCTCTGTCCACTCGGTTTCTTAAGCGTAAACCTAACCACAAGGGAAGCAGTAAAATCAGGATTTTGCTGAGGGTCAGGTGCCCAGCCCGTAGACGGTGCCAATGAGCAGAAAGGTGTGGAGGGAGCAATGTTGGGGCAGTGCCGTGCTCCCCTTGGCATGCCTTCTGTAGTTGCAGTGTCCCTGGAGCTCTGGGCTGTGTGGTTTTCCCAACCCTAACCCTAAGTGTAACCCTAACCCTAAGGGGAGGAGTAAAATCAGGCTATGGCTGAGGCTGAGGTGCCCACCTCATATGTGGTGCTGTCTTGGTTTGAAAGCCAGGTGTCTTCCAGAGAAGGCAGGAACCTCCCTTGGAATGGAAAATGTGACCCCCTTCCTTCCAAATTGTTATAACTGTGAAATTATGTGGTTTTTAGGCAAAGATGTGGGAAGAGGATTAACAGTTCTTTGATAATATATGACAAGACAGACAACCAGACCGGCAGCAGCAGCAAACCGAACCAGAGCCCAGCGCGGGCCTCTCTCGGCCGCGGGCACTTCCCTGTCGGCGCAGTTACACTCACAGCCGGCAGGGGGCGCTGTTGGCGCCCGGCCGGGCGGGGTGGGGGATGTGCGGTGGTTCCTCTGCGCCTGCAGGGGGCGCTGTGGCGCGGGCTCAGCCGCCTCTCTCCGGCGGTAATGGCGGCTCAGCCAGTGCGAGAGGCAGGAAAGGGGCTTCCGCTACAACCTCCCAGCGGCAGCCGGTCTCAGTGCCACTCGGAAAACTGAATGGACTGCAAGGGGAAACCTGGAGCAGCAGGCTGGAACAGCAGAGGCGAGCACACCCCGCGTGGCAAACAAAGTGTAGCAAAATCTCCGAAGCTGTGGCAGGAACCGTGGGGATCTGGGCGGACAGTGAGAGCAGAATTAAAATGTAGCAAAAATGTCCTGAAGCAGCGGCAGAAAACAATGGGGCTGGGTGGGGGATCGCTCCCTTGGGTAGCTCACCAGCGATGCCTGGTCCCGGGGTCGGGCGTGCGGAGGCAGTGGCCCTGGCGGGGGACGGCGGGCTGCAGGCAAAGCAAGCACTGGCTCTGGGCTCCCAAGTAGCAGAGCAGCAGAGAAGCAAGCCGGCAAGCCCTAGTCACAGTCCCGAAGGAAAAAGAAAAGAAAGAAACGGGTAAAAACCACAGGACAACAAGATAAGCAGTAAGAGGGCCGTGCTGCTGTGGCTTCTAAGTTGCTCACCTCCACCAAAAGAAAGTAGCAGCCCCTGGCCCCCAACCCTTGCAGCATCCTGGGCAGCCCCTCACCCATTGTGATGCTCCCACAACCAGGGCAGGCAAGGCCCATTCTGGAAACAAAAACCAAAAAAACCTCCCCCCAAATGGAAATGGGATATAAATCATCCCCAAGACAGGTGCCAAGAAGCAAGATGCTGAGGGAGCAATGCTGGGGCCGTGCCATGCTCTGTCCCTGGAGCTCTGCGATATAGGGTTTTTTAAAGTCTAACCCTAAGTGTAACTCTAACCCTAAGGGGAGAAGTAAAATCAGGCTTTTTCTGAGGGTGTGTTAGCAAGCCTATGGTTGGTGTCAAGAAGCAAGATTCTGGGGAGGGTGGGGGGGCAATGTTGGGGCAGTGCTGTGTTCCCCTTGCATGCCTTTTGTAGTTTCAGTGTCCCTGGAGTTTTAGGTTTTGTGGATTTCTCAAGCCTAACCCTAAACCATAATCAAAGAAGTAAAATCAGGCTATTGTTGAGGCAGAGGTTCCCAGCTGATGTTTGATGCCAAAGAGGAAGGTCTAGAGAGTGCAGTGTTGGGGCAGTGCCGTTCTGGCCTTGGTGTGCCTTTTGTAGTTGCAGTGTGCCTGGAGCTCTGGGCTTTGTGGTTATCTCAACCCTACCCCAAACATAACCCTAATCTTAAGCGGAGCACTAAAAGCCACCTTTTCTGAGGCAGGTGTGAAGCAGAAATGCGTGGAGGGAGCAATACTGGGCCAGTGCCATGCTCCCCTTAGCATGCCTTTTGTAGTTGCAGTGTGCCTGAAACTCAAGGCATTGTGGTTTTTTCAAGCCTAAACCACAGCTTATGCCTAACCTAAGTGAAGCAGTAAAAGCTGCCTTTTGCTGAGGCTGAGGTGCTGAGCAGAAATGTGTGGAGGGAGCAATGTTGAGGCAGTGCCACGCTCCCCTTGGCATGCCTTCTGTAGTTGCAGTGTGCCTGGAGCTCTGGGCTTTGTGGTTTTCTCAACCCTAGCCCTAAGTGTAACCCTAACCCTAAGCGGAGAAGTAAAAACAGCATTTGGCTGAGGGGCTGGTGACAAGTGGAAAGATGTGGAAGGAGCAATACTGGGGCACTGCTGTGCTCCCCTTGGCATGTCTTTTGCAGCTGCATAGTCTCTTGACCTCTGGGCTTTGTGGTTTTCTCAACCCTAAACCAAAGTGTGTGCCTAACCCTAAACAGAGCACTAAAAGCAGCACTAAAAGATGCCCAGCATGAAGATTGTGCCAAGAAGAAAGGTGTGGAGGGAACAAATTTGGTTATTGGGCTATTCTTTTTTTCTAAATGAAATGGACAGAAACCTGCCAAAATGATAGTCACTGAAATCTCAAAATCAGGGCACAAAGTCAAACAAAGAGACAGGAGAAGAAAATGATGAAATGTCACGCAAAAAAAAACCAAAACAAAAAACCCCCACAAAAACAAAACAAAAAACAAAAACAAAACAAACAAACAAAAAAACCCCACCAAAACCAAGAAAGAAAATTCTGAACCGAAGTGAAAACAATAAAATTGCATGGGATGACTGGGAGTGCGGAAATGGACCAAACCTTGGCAAATTGCTACTCACTGAAATCGCAAGATTTCATTTCCTTTTCTGAAAGGAAGAATTTAATTTCATGAAAGGAAATGAAATCTCTAAGACAAAGTGAAACAAACTGACTAGGGTGGACGTCTAATAAAACGAAATTCAATTTAAAGAAATAAAAGACAATTCTGAAATGAAGTAGTTGTCATCAAATATAATGGGATGACCTGAAGTGCTCGCTTTTGCACGCCTTTTTTATTTTCAAAATCCCTGGAGGTCTAGGCTTTGTTTTCTCAAGCCTAACCTCAAGGGTAAGCCTAAACCAAAGCAGAACAGTAAAAGCAGCCATCTGCTGAGGTGCAAAACACATGGGTGATGTGAAGCAGAAAAGTGTGGAGGGAGCAATGTTGGGGCAGTACCGTGCTCCCCCTGGCATGCTTTTTGTAGTTGCAGTGTCTCTGGGGCTCTTGGCTTTGTGGCTTTATCAAGCCTAACCCTAAGGTGACCAGTAAAATAAGCAATTACAAAAAGCACCTCAACATTAGCAAAACTCTGAATCACATAGAATTGCATTGTTGATGAAACCATGAAGCAATAAATTACTGTTCCAAGGATATGTGTCCAAATTCATGGTTCTCCACAGAAACTAAGACACTTGGACATAGAATATTTGAACATTAAAATTCTTTAAAACCCAAACCCCTACAAATAAGACAGGAGATGACTGATAGAGTAAAACAAAGGACATTCTGGCATGATATATAAAATGACTGTCATTGGGCTCTTTCCAGTTCAATCTATATCACTTTACTGTTATGCAGAATAGCAATGTTTTGCCAAAAATTAAAGACTGTCATGTAGTAACTTTCCTTAGATCTGACTGCCAACCAGAAGGAAAGAAAAATCCAGTCCCTATATTGTAGTTTTGTAGCATGCAGACTGGGTGAAATAGTACATGAAAGACTCATGAAGAATACAGCTAAGAAACTATACGGTCTTTCATCTGGAAGATATCAGACTATTCTGACATGTTGTATTACATTTGGAATAATTCCTCATTTTAGCACAGAAAGATAGATAATCTAGAACCAACTCAGTATAGGAGAAGGAGATATGAGAAGGAGGGGAATTATAGAAACACAAACCCAGTTTCTGCTTAGCAAGGACAAACAAAAAAACTTAAGAAAAGGAAAGGCTTCTGCTGATGATATTTTTAATTCTCAATTTCCTATTCAGATGCATTAGAGTGGGACTGGTTGCTGATTAGATACAGTAATATCAGCAGGAGTTAGAGCTACTGCATAATATAGAAGACTTGGACAGTGACCTACAATGCTACTTCATCATCTGGGTTGAATCATCTCAGCCAGTATTAACCACCTAAAAATTAGCTGCCTAATCTATGCTAGTGATGTGGATTCCTTCAATGGAGATAAATGAACCTCTTCAGTGCCATTATTCTCATCCCTAGGTAGGTATTCATAGTGCATAAGATGAATTGTCCTTTGGAGATACCTCACTCTCTGTGAATTTATCTACATGATTATGATGGATCAGATACCTACATGTTAGGTGGGTAAAGTTGGATATGATAAAATTCATGCTTATGCATTTGATAGTAGTGGCATTTCTTCCATTATTAGTGCAAATCCATGAGGGCTTATCTTACTATCTTACTAAAATGTACCTTGGGAACCAAGGCAGAGAAATTTCTGAGGAGTAATTTCACTTGAGAAGAAGACTGATTTGCTCCAGAGAAGAAGCTAAGCAGCCACTGATACAAAAATCTCTCCACGCCTACTGCAAGTCACTGGAGTTATAAAAGAATGGAAGCAATACCTACAATCTGAGAAGTTTAATAACATCAAAAGGTCTTCTATGCAAAAGTTATCATATCAAAGCATTATGTAGAATACTGGCAATATCTAGGGAAGCTCTTATTATTACTGTTCTTTTTACTCCACTCTTGAAAAAATAGGCACTTGAATTTCTTAGAACAGTATCTTATTTCTGTGTGACATGAACTGTCATTTTTCATTTGATTAACAATGCTAACTTACCTTTTACAATAATAATTTATAGACAGTAAATTAAACAGCATAAAAATACCTTCTTTGAACAAATATGAAATGCCAGTTTTGCCCAGTTGCATGTGGTGTTAAAAATTGATATCCCCCCCCCCAACAATTCAGAATTGTTTGTTCATGAGTGGTGGTGTTTACTCTGTGCACTTACATGCACACTGAATGTAGGGGACTGTATCCCTTTCACTTAAAATATAAAGCAGTAGATGAGTTTTTAAGAAAGATGTTTAAGTCAACACTGATATTAGAGGATAAGAATGTCATGGTAATGTAGGAAAAGATACATTGCATGAAGCCAATACAATAAGAAAGCTGTAGATGTTGTTTTTTCTGCAGAGTAAGAGAAAGAAGATACACTTGATACAATCATACATGAAGGTTCTTTTAAGCCCTTAAGAAAAACTGATATAAGGACTGATATGTAACAAAACGTAGGACACACAGAATAATTTTAAAATGAGTGACTGTTACACTCATTTAAAGATATACAGCTTTGATCAAATTATATGTCAGTATGACATGAGCAAAAAATCTTTTGCAGCATTTTTTAGTGTTGTTTAAAGAAATCTTGAAAATTCTATTGTGACTGAAAGTTCATTTGAAAGGTTCTTTTCCTCTCCATTACCTACTCCTTGGTGTTTTGACAGATCTTATATGCTTAGCTGTAGTACTGACTAAAACAAAGCTGTAATTTTGTAAAGTAATAAGATAAGCAAATACTATTCGGATTAAAGGAAAAAAAAATTAAACAGTGCTAAGGGTGAGAGGAGATTCAATTTATTTAAAAGAACATGTTTTACAGTGCACAGTTTGAAACAAATTTGTAGCACTTTTATGGAATTTATTTCTCTTTTTTACATATTTTCAGAGAATTATTTGTTATCTGCATTAGGATCTTTCAGGTTTTGCTTTCTCTTACAGTACTATTGCATTTTTTCATATTTCTAGAAAAGTAAAGGTGCATTTTTAATAATGAAAAGGGTGATTTGGACAATAACATCACAATTTTTAAAGTAATCTTACAATTTAACTTTGAATTCTGTGGTAGTCCTGAAGTTATTTTGAATAACCTGATACATTCTAAGGTGAAGCACCATTTGGGAAACATCTCTTTCAGGGAATTAATTTAAAAGTTGACCTTAGAAGAAGAAATACTATGATTAGTGTTTTTATTTTGTGAGTTTACTTTCGATGAGCATAGGTGTATAATAGGCATGGTTTTAAAAAGGTTTCTACATAGACAAGCTGTTATAGGACGGAAGATAATAGGGTGACAATATTGTAATAGAGTCATAGAATCATATAGGTTAGAAAAGACTTCTAAGATCATCAAGTGCAACCATTAACACAGCACTGCCAAGTCTACCCTTAAACCATGTCCCCAGGTGCCACATCTGCACATCTTTTAAAGACCTCCAGGGATGGTGACTCAACCACTTCCCTGGGTAGGTTGTTCCAATTCTTGTTCCTAATGATTGGGAAAAAGAATACTCACTATATGACATTTGTTCCTTATCTGGCATAACCCTGAAGCATTTTCAGAACTAAGACTCATTAGTCATTAATCTCATCTGCAGGTTATTAAGTATCACAGTTGCCAGAATTCATGATGATCAAAACACTTTCAAATGAGGAGAGGAGAGAGTGGGAGAGGGCTTTTGAACTGCTATGCTTGGCAATGACTTAAAGGTCTTAAAAAATGGATTTAAATCTTGGAACAAAGTCTTTTGGTAAACTTGGAAAATGTGTTGCCTATCTGTCCTAAAAGCATAATGAGAAATAATAGTAGTTATGTCTAGAAAACTTGGCAGCTGCTGTGGCTTTCCTTAAAGGCAGGAACATCTTACCCCAAAGGGTACAGTTTTTATGTCAGTCATGGTTCAGGAGTGGGCACTGATGAAACATGTAATTTTCAGTTTTGAGCCCTGGTTCAAGAGAACACCTTCATTTACAACAGTGCTTAAATTTATGCACTTGTCTGACAATGCATTCTTAGCTGGACTGAAGGAATTTAAGTGATAGACTGTTAGGAGGACACAGAAAAGATACTCACTTTAACAGCTGTTTAAATTACAATTACTTGATCTTTAATTCCTCATTATCCCGTCCAAACCTTGATGCTTCTGAAGAATTTGTGCTGTTAATGGATTTTTCAGTGGAAACTCCAAAGGTGTCTTAGACATTTAATAAATATTTACAGGTGATATGTTTGTTACTTGATGCAGAACATGCAGCATTCAGCACTCTAATGAACTTGAATGGTTGGCTGAAAATCTGGGAATAATTCAAAATTTAGATGTCTAAAATAAATGTCCTCTGAGGGGACTTTTCCATTAAAGCTTTTTTTACTTTTAAAGAGTAGCAGGAGTGTAGCTCTTTATTTGTTATTTTGCATACAGCCACACAATTCTCAAAATGAAGTTTATTCTCTTACACAAATGGACTGCTTTTTATGAGGTAATGTACTAGATGTAATTACCATCACAGGAGCTTTGTTCAGAGTATTGCAGTTTTTTATATGCCATCCTGTTCATCATTTAAGCAGACAGTAAAAGTACATATTTATATAATCATTAATATTTAGTTACTCAAAAGACTCTTCTACCTCTATTCTAGCTTTAAAACAAGGAAGCTCTAAGATGCTTTTCTTGCCTTCTTGGTATCCTGCAATCCACAAATGGCTGCTTTCTTATTTTGCAGGATGTCACAGCTCTTCCTTTTTCCCATGAGAGTAATTTTTTTTCCAGTAGTAAAATATGATTATGTCCAGACATATATCTCATGGCACTCTGACTCCAAGTTCCCAAATACCTGATTTCTCAAAGGATTGTATGTGTAGGACAAAGGAAGGTTAAGGAGAGTAAGATTAACAACCATATTCGATTTCAACAATTTATTTTCATGGATTTATTCCTGTCAGAGAATTAGAAATCAGGTCCCATAGACACAGAATCTGGCAGGCATTATGTGGAAATTTCCTGTTCTCGACCATTTAATTAATTCAATGGAGCTGATAATTCTAATTAATTTCTTCTTTGGTTTTCTGAATATTCTGCTTCACCCTTGGAGAGAAGAGATGATCTCTTTTTGCAACAATCCTGGAAATACTATTTGTTACTTTTAACTACGGATTTATTGCTAGATAGAGACACAAATTTGGAAGCCTTTCGCATTTTGAAATTTCACCTCTGTTCTTCATTTCAACCTGTTACCCAGTGAATTTATCAGTGTCATTTATGTCTTCTAGTTGTGAATTTTTATCAAAGCCTCAGGCATAGCCATAAAGAGTCCAATTAAAATATGTTCAATGTATTTTGAAAAGTTGACTTTGCTGCAGTTAAAAGCATGAATTACACTGAGTCACCTGAAGCATTTAATAATTTATGTGTTAAAAGGGTTTGTTGACGTACTCTATTGAGTTTGACGCTAATGAATTTGATAAAAAATCATTTTGAGGATAGGGCTTAAGTTTTCAAAGTTACCTCTAATTCTAGGTATATAAATTAAGTGGAAGTGGCTAGATTCTTAGGTTAGTCAAGAACTCACATCTCTGAGCTTCAGCTATTCCTTACCTGTGATAATCAGGACAAACCATCCAGAGGCATTCCCATAATCTGAGACTAACAACTAAACAAAACAACAAAACCAAAACATTAATATATATTTCAAAATCTGGGATGCCACTGAGACTCAGAAATATTGCTTAGAGTATTCTGGGTTTTTAGGATTTATATTGCATTATTGGGCATTAATGTGAATAATGAATAGTGAGATAAAAAGACAGGGTACTTGAGAGTCTCATTTAAGCCCTGCTTCCAGTGAAAGGTTGGACCNTATTATCAGTACTACCACTGATATAATTATTACCATCATTATATAATTATCATATACAATATATTATTATCACTATTATTAATATCATCATCATAATCATCATAATCATTTAACATATCTTTAAGAGACTCAGAGCTGTACAATATACTGGTTTTTGGTCTAAATAATGAGTTACAGAACTACTGATAATACTTTTACAGTGGCCACTGGGGCACATTATCTTTTGAAGCCACATCCTAAAGAGCGTGCATACCCACATATCCTTCTCAGGAACAGATCCTCAGTCAGGCCGGGTGGACTGGGAGCTGA
>VYZQ01025474.1:1106-39550 GCA_013400655.1 Mystacornis crossleyi | reverse complement strand
TTAAAAACCACACACAAAACCACAAAAAAATAATTAAAAAATAATAAAAAAACCAACAACAAAAATCGAATGTAGTGTTTACATCGAAACCACCATTTTCATGACCAATCCCTTGTCATTTCTACTTTGATTAGTAACCAGACGTCTTCACAGTTTCACTTTTACGAGTTACCTTTGCTGAAGAAGAGCAGTCACACCTGTTCAAAAGAAAATGAATAAATAAAGAGGAAACTTTAAAAAAGATATTATATATATATATATATAAAAAGCGCCAGGTCTTTCTAAGCCTTTCTATTACCAATCAGTGAGGTTTCTGTGATATATTACACACTGCCAATCTCTTTCTCTGACTAATGGAAAAATTCATGTGTAGCTCAATAAAGAGAATGTTTGTCTGTACCCCGGGCTCTCCCCTCCCGCGCCTCTGCCTCCTTCTTTCCCCCGCGCTTGCCTGCCTCCTTCCAAAGGGAGGAAGAAAATAATACCAAAAATCGCATTCTGGAGGGATTTGCTGCTGGTAGCAGAGGGAGAAGGGAACTACAGATTGTTGTAACTTTTGCTTGGGCATAAATCCTGGAAAAGCAGTGTGTGGAAGCCCTCTGGTGCTTCAGAGCATTACCATGAGCAAAAGTTCCCCCCAAAAGACCTCCCCAGGCAAGAAAATATTTTTATTTCTTTGGGGAATGCAAAGTTAATCACCAGGGTGAGTCCTTCATTTGTGGCAGCATCACAAATCCCACAGTATTCAGGTTTTCCCCCCTAAGATATAGAGGAAGGTTCTTCAAGAAAGTCGAGGTTTTCTCCCTGCTGCTCAAGCGATTCTGGGTTTGTTTGGATTTTTGGGGGATTGGTTTTTTTCCCCCACAGTTTGGGTTTTTCCTGCATTCTCTTTCGTCCCAGGTCCCCAGCTCCTGTGCATGCCAGCTCTGGGCACCGTGACCACAGGTGGGACACTTGGAGAGCCACCGGCCCTGGGCTCAGCGCCGGCACTGCCTGGCTCGGGGCTGGCTCTCGGCACCACGCTTGGCATCCCCTCCCGTACCACGGGAACGCTCCCAGACCCCGCGGCACCGCCCGGGGTTGGAGCCATAGAGAAGGTGACCCAGGTACCGAGGACCCCCCTGTGCCACCCCTGGCGTGTCCCCTGCCCAGCCCCGAGGAGGGAAGGGTGGGTGGCAGAGACTCCGGCACGCAGCAACAGCTCCTGACCGACACGGCTTTTCCAAGGTTCCTGCTGTTTACAGCGACCAGAAGCGTATGCTGGCACTGGGAAAGTCGATCAGGCCTCTCCTCAGATGACCTCCCTTTCCAGGGAGACAGAGCCAGCCTAGAGGCCACCACTGGTCCTGTGCTCCTCGGCACAAACCAGCCTTTCATGGCTCAAGTAGGTCATTGTGCAGCGCTGCCGCAGGCAAAGGTGCCATCCAGTGGCTGGCCAGGGTCCACTCCTCAGGGAGCTGCCGGGAAAAGTCAGGAGCGCAACGGAAGTCCGAAAGAACAGCCCCAGTCTCTGAAACATCCCCACCCTCCCTGGTGGAGCTCTAGGAACCTTCCTCTTCCCATGGACGCCGGGAAGCTCCTTCTCTCATCTCTGCTGCAGCCCGAGGAACTGCAGGACCTCTGGCAGGGACAGGCTCATGACACCCCTCCTTCCCCACGGATCTGCTGCTGGCGGAAGGACTGGAGTCCACAGCAGGGTCCTGCAGCAGGCAGGGAGGGCTGGGGAGAGCTGCTTTCCCGAATCTTCCCAGGCACCTTTTTTGCAGTGGTGAAGCTGAAGGGGGCAGGGTGTCACCGCTCCCGGAGCACCAGGAGCGGGAGGAGGTCTCGTGCACCGCTGCTGCTGCCAGCCAAGCCCTGGGGAACCAGGGACGACTCAGCTTCTGTGTCCGAGGAGGGGGCAGGAAACTGCTCCAGGGCAGAGCACTCCCGCCCTGAAGGTGGTGGGCTGGGAGAGAACGAGCCAAGGTGGTGGACATTGCCCACAGCCAGGTCAAAGCCCATCCTGGCTGCAGGCAGCCCCTCTGCCAAGAGGGAGGTGGGATCATTCTGCCTCATCATGTACAAAGTGCATCATCAGCTAAAATATCTGCCAGAAATGTAGCAAGGAGGAGGAACTCGTGGAGACCCAGAGCCCTCGAGGATTTCTGTGCTGTTTTCTGCACGCTCAGAGGAACATCGACTCTGCTGCCTGGATCACAACCCAAACTCTGCATTGCTCACACGAACAATAGCTCCCATCCATCCACACATTGCCAGACAGCTCAAAACCCACCTGAGTTTCAGTCCCTTGAGATACTGTTTCTCCTTCATTTCCCTGTTCACAGCACAGCCAAATTCCAGTAGCAATTACTACCCAGCAACCCAAGGCGTGGGAGAACTTTCCCAAACCCAGTGTCAGGCATTTGTGCTCCCTCTCTTCGGATGCAAAGGGGGAACCATCAGGGACCAAAGCGCAGGTGCCCCATTTACAAACCGAACACGCACCAGGAACATGAGAAATCACACTACAGAAATTTACAAACAATTTCCAACACTGATCAGGGTTTTATTTTTGTTTGGTTGGGTTTTTTAACAGTAAAAACAAAACAGCTCTCCTCTAGGCAAAACTAAAGATCTCAAAAAAATTTTCTGAGGTTTACTAATAGCATCGCAAGGTAAGGCTTCCCAAAGAGTTTTATTGAAATAAATTATTTTCACCTAAACATTGATGCAATTCCTCTCATTAAATTCACCTTCACCTAAAAACCAACAGTAAAAAAAGTTACCAACAATTCTAGATAATACTGGGTTCCTTCTAAAGGACGGTGAAACTAGAACTCACTCTTCAGAAGTTTAAAAATTAAGTCACTGCCATGTAAAATTCAACTATGTAAGCTAGCGGTGGCGGTGCCAAGGGGATCTCAAAAGTTCTTAAGAAAATCCAGGTTAGCAGGTTGGGCTGCAGCCAGCAATGGTCCAGCTGCCCCCATTCCTCCAGTCTTTCTGAATAAACCCATGGTGAGGTTGTGGGGTTAAAAATGAAATAAAAAGCAAGATACTGGAGCGATCTCCGCACCGTCCCATCCGTGTTGCGCTGGAGTCCAGGACAGGCAGGTTTTACTTTCAACTCCCTCGGCTCATGACAACGCACTAACCTTGCCTTAGGTCCCTCTTCTTCACTCGATCCCCCTCTGTCCCTCGCTTGTTTCTGGACATAAAAGGCAAAGGCAAAGTGCAGCCTTGGGGATGAACAGAGCCAGACCTCTGCCAGTGCAGAAGAGTCCAGCAACAGTGAATTATTTCATGCTGGAATCGGCGTGAATCAGCGTTCTGCTGCACAATTCATGAATCCAGGTTTTCCTGTGTTGTGTAGCCAGACAACTTCATCCAGTGTAAGAACCTCCCAGCGACGCTCCCCCAGCCCTTTCAAGCCGCCCCACGTAACACCCTTGGCTGCTGAAGGAACAGGGACCGAGCAGCCTGCTCGTCTAACACAGGGCTTGCTGCAAGCTTCGAAGCTTCCTTCCCTTGGAGTAACTGCCCCTGATCTCGAGCAGAACACGCCCATGCGCTCCATGACCTGCACCCACAGCTACCTCAGAACACACTTCCCCCAGCCTCTGCTGTGCAGTCAGCCCCATAGCTCATGCCAGCTGCAGAAATCATGCCCGTGGTTTAGAAATTGCTTTTTGTTGTGGAGAGGATCAACGTCACATAGAAAATATTACAAAAAAGGTTAATTTGTCAGCTGTCCAAACATTATTAGACCACATGCTTTATACAGCAGAGACGCAGCCAGCTCACTCGGCAGCACAGCCAGCTGAACTCTGAAGAGACACTTTCCTGCTGGTATAGAAAGCGCAGGGGATTTTGTATTTAATTTATTTATTCAACGTTGCTCACGAGGAGGAGGAAGGAGGGGCAGCGAGCGCTAGGAGTTTTGCTGCATCTGAAGTCTCCGTTCGGCAGCGGCAGCGAGGGTCCTGCGGCGCAGGGTGACGGCGTCAGCCGTCGCTCCCTCGGGCAAAGGCTTCTCTGTGCTCAGCTCCTCATCGGAGGTTTTGTTTAAGTAACGCCTGAGGGAAAAAGAGGAAAAGGTGAGTGAGCAGAACCCACCTCATTCTGGCTCTGAAAAATGCATCCCCGCAGCTGGGGAAGGCTGGAAGGCAAACTAGCAGGAAAATACCTCAATACAAGTGCACATGAGCTATGTGCTCCTAAAAAAAGCCCACATAACCTACAACAGGCTCTGCAGAGCTGGCAGAAGCTCTTAGGTTTTGTGCAAGATCCTTCTGCCTGTGGGAAGGAGCCAGTTCTAAAGGTCAGGGCTGTCCTCTCAACTCGGAGCCATTCACAGCAGGTGAGTTACGACTCCCTCTGTTCCTGTTACTCCACTCCTCAGCCTCTGGCACTGCCTACCATAACAAGGCACTCCCTGATGACACGAGTAAGCCCACGACAGAAGGGGCACTAGGGGCTGCACACTGTAAAGTCAGGCCAGAGGACAAGGAAGCTGCTGCCAGAGTTAACATCTCAGTGAATTTTTACACTTCAATGGCAAAAAACAATAGTTTGAAATTCAACAGCTTTTCAAACCAGTAAACCAGAAAGTCAAAAATACTGTCTCTGATTTTTTCCAACATTAAGGAAAAATCAGGTCTAGGAGCAAGTCTGTTTATAGACTTATAAAAGGTGTCACACCCCCAGCTACTTATAAGGCACTTCAGTGTGAAAAAGAAAAACAGCAGCAGTAGCCTGACAACACCAAAGGACCCAGAACTCACGGGGTTGTTCTAGACCCTTCTCAGCAGTGTCCCTGCGATACAAAGGAAGGGAAAACACTTGTTAAAAACACTACAAAGTGTTTTCTACATCACTAAAGTGCTTTTCCTTCTCTGCTTAATCTGCAACTGGATGCTAGTAGAGTCCACCAACATATCTGGAATACCAGTAAAAAAGTTGAATTCTACCTGTAACAGCTATTACTGCTTGGGCTAAAAGAAACAGTTCAAGTTGGTCCCTCTCTCTTCAGCAGTGCTGACTGGCTGGTGCTGAGCTCCTCTGGTGAGGTCTAGTAAGGGTCACCTGTCAGATCTGCACTGCTCCGGGCTCTGTATTTGGAAAAAGTGGTGCCTGACAGGAATTTCAGCTGTAAGAGCACAAGCAGTGAGGGCTGACACCTGTGCCAGGAGCCGAACTAAAGATTACTAAAGGACTCAGCCCAAGTAACCTGCTCTCAGTAAATGCTCAGACTAAATCCAGACTGAAGCTGGAAAAATCAGCCTTTGATTTCAAAGAGCTTTGGATCAACTGCACAGGAAGCCATGTGCACGCTGGGACTCATGATGCTATTTCAGGGATGGGTTTAGCAGTGTCAAACAGCATCCTGAGCCTGCTGTGGGTGGTAGATGTATTCATTCCTCTTATTGCTTTTCGCATCAAACCAGGCTCTCAGTGGTCCTAATCCATTTGAAACCCATCCTGGAGGACTCCACCTGAGTGGCCAGACTGGAGTTTCAGGAAGGAACATACTTTCGAGCTTGTTGCAACAAGTCCTCCTTCCGCTGAACCAACATACGCTGCCTTTCATCGGCTGACTTGGAAAAGCGACTTCCCCTGGCTTCAAAATCTTCTGCCTCATTAGGTTCTGCATCCATTTCACTGAATTCCACCATTTCTTCCAGTCTGGAGTTCAGTTCAAGCGGCACTCTCTCAGTCTAAGAGAAAAAGAAATAAGGCATAAGTCTTTGCAAAATTTGGGCTTCTTTGCATCAAAACAACAAACTACAAAGAACCGTCATTTTTCTGAGGCACTGGAAGAAACCAGAGTCTCACCTGCTGTACCCAGTTCCCTTGGGTTCCTTTGAAAAGCCCAGCCAAAAAACAGAACAAAGATATTTCAAACCATTCTCAAAGATCCTGTATCCTATAATGCTGTATCTTTTATGCCACGTTTGAAAGTAATGTCAAAGACAAACATTAATTACTCATAATTAATGCTCTCTGAAAATGGGGCATTTGAAAGTCAGATTCTGCAGCTGACTTGACAAGTGATGCAACAGTAAAGAGTTGAAAAAGCAGAAATCCACGTACTAAGGAAAGAATAACAAATGTATTTGCAAAGATTATTTGTGCTCAAGAAGGGAATTTATGAGGCTTCGGTTCACTGGGTTCTGCAGCACCCAAATTATCCTGTTTTAGACTGCTGGAGCAAGGCTGGCAACTGTCCCAAGCACAGTGTGCCAAGAAAGGAGCTGGCAGCCCCCACATGGTACCCCTCCCCCCTGACAGCCAGCTGATAACACTAACCCGAAAACTGAGCTGATGGATGATGGCTCTGGGTACAGCAGCAGAGGTGAAACAGCACATCCTGATCACACCCTGTCAGACAGGATCAGATCAGCCCTGTGATGCAGAACCATGATGATAGCCAAGCATGGTGGTGTCAAGAAACAAATCACCTCAGTGAAAGGCTGAAGGGTGTAGCCATCATTTGGTACCCCAGAGGATGACTCAAGCAAGTGGGATGCTCTAGGGAAGTACTGGCCAAGTCAGCCCCTACTGGCTGGTTTTGGGCCTTTGGCAGAGCCGCTGAGGAGCCACGATGGCCGATTCCATGGGCAGCATGGCAGGATTGCAGGATTGCTGCTCCAGCCCCAACAGCCCAGACACAGCAGCATCACAGTACAACACACAGGTTTAGGCAGCTGATATGCGAAACAAGTTGAGTCATCCCAAAGCCCTAGAGACAGGCCAGTAACGCCATCTCCCCGACACAATGCCTTCAGAGAGCAAACACCAAGACAAATGTCACTTCCCATTAGGTAGGTGAGCCAAGAAGGAATCCCAGAGCCCAAGTCAGCACAGTACTGACACTGCAGCCTCAAGCACAAGTACGGGTGTTCAGCCTCCCTCAGCAAAAACACCAGGGCTGGAATTTACCAAAGGGCTCCAGTACCATGCACGCGAATGCACTGGGGTAACGGGGGCACCCCTGGACTGCCTCAAAGCACTGCCACATCCCTGAGGAGGGAGGGAGAGCCCCACAGAACGATCCCATGGATTGTACTTGGGGCCAAGATGACCTTGGCAGACCCAGCAGAACAGATACAGAGCAACTCAACTGCTGCTTCCGATTACCACACAGGTGGGCAGGGAAAGCTCTGCTGGGGGAAGCAGGGAGGAGGCCATTTTGAGGCCACTCATTGCAGTCAATGTTCAGACAAGGTCACTTCTTTTTCCCCCTGGTCCATTTGTATCAGAAGATGCAAATTAGCTCACCTAAGGTTTGGGGGTTTTTCATAAGGTTACAAAGATTCAAAAATCAATACCCAGAGCCCAATCCTCTATCTGAGCACAGAACTGTTACCAAGAAGGTTTTACAGACAAAACTATCACAGCTAATTGCAGTAAAGGTTATGACAACCCTCAGTAGTGCAGCAGATCACAGATGCAGAAACCCATATACTACTGAAAATATTCCTCTTTCAGGCTCCAAGAGAAAAAGTTTCATGAAAGCCATGGGATGCCTCAGAAGTGTCTCTAAATAGCCACCAAGTACTTAAGCAAGGGAGGGCACACAGGATAGGAATGGAGAGGAGGCAGAGCATTATGCACATCACTGGAAGCATCAGCATTCCAATGCACAGCTGGAGAGAAGCACATGCACAGCGTCTCACTAGGGGTACAGGCCAGGACTGATAGAGGCTGTCAGTACTTAGAGCATTATCTCACAAACCTGTAACATGATTTATACCATGATGGTGCTCAGAGATGCCTCTCAACTACCATTACATTATATCAGCACTTACGCCCCAAAACCACAAGCTACAGTTGGGGGAAAAAAAGTCAGTCATTATCTCTATCTTAAGACCTTTGAACTCTAAGTAGAATGAAGTCATAATATGACATAAGGCACTAGGAAAACCAACACTATTCATGAAGAAGGGTTCTTTTATTTGAGCGTCTTAGCTGCCCTAAGAAGTGTTGTTTCCAACAAGCAGAACTGAAGGGTTGTTGTTGATCTCCACTTGCTGTTGGAGATCTACAGAGATTCCCAGTGGGTATGCTGATTTAAAAAAGAGAGGTAGAATGCCTGTAAAACTTACTCTAAGGCTGCAGCACAAAGGAATTGAGTTTCCACGGTCTCTCTCAGACTGTGTCATAAGATGTCAAGGTCTATATATCCACAATTTAGAAATTCAAGTCACACTCAGAGGAGATGATGGCAGCTTCTTATGTCCCTTCCCACTTGCCTTTAAAAAGCTTCTCAAAACTCCAGTGCACCCTGCTGAAGTAGCTTGTTTGCTGCTTGCCCTTTTCTCGCAGACAAGCCTTTGACTGACTACAGCAACAGATTCTTCTGGCAAGCAGAAAGAGATACACCAGGCATTTGGTTACAAATTAAAAGCAAAACCAAGGGGACACCAAAGTGACAAGAGGTTCCTAGAGCTGGAGGCTGCCAAGGCTCCTCTCCACGACAGAAATACTCTCAACAGCAAGGAATTAAATAAGACTCCTTGGTAGAACTCTGAGCTCCGTAACAAGGGTGAGCAGCTGGTCCCAAGGCAGCCTAAGCTAACACTAAATGCACAAAGCATTTCTGAGGCAGGAAGAGACAGCAGCACCTTCCAGCTTCCACAACACTACCCAGCAGCACGTTTCACTCTATGCATGGCAGTCTCAGTCTCCCACTTCAGCTCTTGCCTCTGATTCCCATTTGGCACAGTAAGTATCCATCCAGGAAAACCCACACAGAGGCCATCAGTTCATCCCACACAAGCAGCCACCAGCAGCCCGACTAAACTGCACGATATTCACAACTGTTCCACTGTCTCCAGGCCATCTCTGTGCTATCCTACATGATAAAAACAGGTTCTCCATTCAAACCACTATTCACTCCAGCCAAAACATATCCTCTGAGCAGTGCTCAGCAGCACTGCAAAGCAAAAACGCATCTCTGTTAGAGAGCACGTGCTCAGTGCTGTGATGTATGAACACCACTCCTGGGTTTTTCAGGTTCTGTAGAAGGCAGGACAGAAATACAGGCAGTGCCAGGCAGGAGAGAAGAAAGATGAACAGCAACACAATCATTCAAAGCACGATTTGGAGCCAGAACCAAGCTAAGGAGAACTAGTTAGATACCATTAGGACTAAGAGAGGTTTCTCTCATTAAAGAGAAGGGAAAATGCCTCCAAAACCTTCAAAGAAACCCAAAAACGCTTGATCCAGACCAAGATTTTCATTCCTGCAGTTCTGTAGCTGCTACCCCAGGCTCTTACCAAATACCTCTACCATCGCTACCACCTCTTCCTCAGCCTCAACGGCATAATCACACTAAATCAAAGGGTTTTTTGTCTTGCAACCTGCTAACAAGGGAACTACCACAGTTGAATTCCAGGTAGTAACAGGTTGGGTATTCAGGTCACTAAAGGCTGCAGAGAAAGTCACACACCTCACAAATTCATTCAGCCAGCAGAAAGGGAGATTTATAAAACAGAAACCTTCAGGATGTAGCTATTACAGTGAGGGAAAACAAAAGTGAAATGAGATCTTACTCTACTCACAGGGTTATGTTTTTTCCCTGCCACACTTTAGCTAGCACATGCTGCTTAGTAAAGCCCTTAGTGAAGAACAGCAAAACCCATTATTGTGCTTTGTATATAGAGGGGCTGTTATCTCTTGGTCCTGTTCATATCGCACTCCATTCCCACCAAAGCTCCCCATGTCTTAAAGTGCTTCCTCCAGAACACAAAATTCTGCTACCCAGAAAAGAAATATTCCTTTTAATGGAAGTGTTCGGAGATGTACAGAACAGGAATGAGAAGAGAAAGGGAAGAGCAAAGCACTCTGCTCTTCATATTCCACAGACGGGCATGGGCTGCCCAGACATGAAAAGAGACATGATGATCTTCTGTTCTTTGTACCATTTGAGAGCACTTTCCCTCAAGGAAGAAAAAGAAAAGCACGCAGATAATCCTCTACAGGGGCACCATACTCATATCTGATTTATCTGCCTGACCGCGTTAGCTCTGATGTGAAACGCGAGGAAGGGCTGCCACCAACCTGACCTGGTACAGAAGCACAGGCACCTACCAGTCCATGCAGCTTCTAATTGTGATTTTTGCCCATTTTTATGCCTAATTACCTGTGTGACAGTTCCAGTATCCTCCTGATCAGTACTGTGCCTTTCCATAGAGTTGTTCAATGCAGGTCTAATGCTATCTGCACGCTGAAATGCAAACATCATGGGTTTAATACAGTGTGGGAATGGCAAAAAAACCCCGAGTTCTTTGAACACATTCAAACTCTGCCCTCTGCAAAGTCAGGCGTTGTGTTCAATTTAGAAACAGATAAGTTAGCAATAAACAGAATGCTCTGTGTTGAGAGAGAATTCTCTCTGCTTCCCCACACGCAGACTCCAGATAACAGTACTATCTGATGTGCACAGAACCAGAATTCAATATTCTTATTAACAGAAACATTGTCCCCAGACTGCTTTACTGAAATCTGCTGGCACTAATTAAGAACAAGGCATCATTCTGCTGACTTTCTTTGCAAATCTTCCTAAGTGGTACAATTCAATTATCTGTCAGCGGAGAAATCAACTGGAAATGTTCTAAAAGCTCTGCACATGAGAGACTGGGAAGAGCTGCTTTAACTGAGCAAATATTTGTCTCGTGTCTAGCTAGGATATTTTCAATATATTTTTGGTACATGACTGAATACACTACATTTACAGAGATTTAAACAAAGGGAAAAACAAATCCCATATTAACCGGTGCTTCAATTTGCTTCACTGCCCTCACTCACTATTAACAGGCTCAGTGCTGTGATAAGAAAGAAAGTAATTTTAGGTGCACAGTCTTATAACTCACCTGTGTGGGGAAAGGCACCTGGATGCGCCCTTCTAGGATGTTGTCAGTGGTGATCTCTACAGAACGAGTTAGCTGCAGATCCTGCAGAACTAAATGATAAGGAACCTGAGGGAACATCTCCTGAATCTGATGGGCCTGGAGAAAGCAATACAGTCAATATCAGCAGTAAATAGAAGTTAGTATATGATAAGTATGTCAACAGAAAGAGATTAAAAATATTATTATCAGCTCAAAGATGCTGCTTATGATATGCAAACCCATACGCAGAAGGAAGAGAGAAAGAAAACCCATGCTGGCATTGACTTCCAGGGCAATATGCTGCCTCCACTGAAGTCAACAGCAAAACTGCAGCTCCTAGGGAGACACCACATGGCCCTGAACAGTGCCTGTAGATGCACAAAGGCTTCAAAAGCTTCCCAACCCTCTTCTTATGACAGCTTTTTAAATAAAGATCTATACAAAACTCATGGGTGACTGAAAGTTAGATCAACACTGGGAAGAAAAAAACAATTTTGGTTTTTGCCAGATTGGTTCCAAAATGGTACCGATAAGGACAAGTGGAGCAAGTTTTAATAACCCACTCCCTCCAGCCATCCTGCCCACAAACCAGTTTCATAGGGTCTGAAAATTCAAGTAAATTAAACTGAATTGTCAGGGAACTGTTATTATTGAATTTCAAGTTAGTTAAATAATATTCAAATTAAATAAGTAAAGGTAGGAGAGCAGACAAATAATATGTTTTTATAGTCCAACAACTAGATTTCATTAAATATTAAAAATCTCTATTTTCACTAATGCCCAAAGTCATGGGGGGGCAGGGGGGAATGAGAACAGCAATAAGAAAAGAAAGGTGGAGGAGTTTTGAGACCAAAACAGCAACTGCCAGCAGGTTCCAACACAAGCAACTACTGCAAACCTAACCCTCCATTGTACTAACTTGTGACCAAACCAACTGATTTAGCAGTTCAGCCTCTGGCTTTCCCCTCAGAATACTTCCCTAGGTTTTTCTTCAGTAACATAAAGGAGAATTTCACTTACTTTCTATTAAAAATGTGTAACACTTTAAAAATTTGCTCACCTGGGCCTTTCCATTAAAGCAGACATTTTAATTTAAGTTGCTACTATACTTTTGATAATACACAATCCTAAAAAACCATTACTTATCCTTAACAAAGCCCATTTGTGTCACTGTGTCCAGTAAAAGAAAAATTAAACTGACCTCAGATGGAGAGTTCCTGAATATTTAACTAATAAATCATCTGCCAACACCTCATTACTCCCTCTCTGCCTCAAACACCCTAAAAATAGTGGCCTTACCCTGCTGATGTTTAAACAGAAGTAAAGGCTATGGGAAAGACCTAATATTCAGAAAATTCCATCGATTTCATGAGACATCTCACTGAATATTTAATTAACACGATATAGAACACGGTAGCTTGAAGAACTCAAAGGAAACAGCACTTCTCAAAAAAAATGAAGTGCTTCATGAGGACACATCCTTTTCTTTCTTTACTACATTAGAGTGCTTATGGATGAATTCAGCAAATCTGGAACTTCATCCTCTACACTTCTATCATCATCATGAATCAACAAAAGCTAGAGAGCCCACCTCACACTGATAAGACACTGAAACTGCTATCTTGAAGCTTAGTGCTATTAAAGATTAAAAAAACAAATCAAAAGCTATAGAATTGAGTTTGATCAGTTACTGCTTGACCAACAGCTAAATTCTCTGGTTATAGACTCACACCCTTTGGTGCTGCAAGTTGTCACAGAGGTACTGCAAAAGAGCTAAAGACATTGCACTTAAGCAAGCTGAGAGAAAGTCTGCCTATCTACCCAGGAAGTACATGCCACTTTTCTACCTCATTCACCTACCTCCAGACCTGTTCTTTTATACTGGCACATTTGAACCCAAATGCAGCCCTAACTTAATAAAATAAAGTTATTTTAGAGAGAAAATAAAGCTTCTATCACTCAGAAATACAGCTTTCATGTCATGTCTAACCACTGTTTCCACTTCCTTCCCCTTTATGTTCTCCATCTCCATGTAACCCTTTCCCCTACACAACACAAACAGGAAGGCTGAGGTGCAGTCTTACCATAACATTGAGCTGGGAGTTGCTGGCTTGTGCAATTCCGAGGATGTTGGTGGTGTGCATCACTTCCACAGAAAAACTGGGCAGCCAGCTGGCAATTCGGGAGCCTGGGAGTAAGACATCACCAAGGAAGTCAAGAAAGAATATGAGGATCTCAGCAGGCCAAGTACTTCTATGTGTATTTAACGCAAGTCTTCACATTCCACAAGGTACATACAGGAAGTTCTGCAGTGCAATCTATCCTTAAGATGTCCCAAACATGGAGATGGTTGAAGTGAATCAGTAACTGCCAATATTCTCTTCAAACACAGTGTCATAGTGGTTTAACAATGTGGGGGCTGGAAAAGGATCAAGGAAACAACACACCCTTGTTTTCTTTTTTAAATGTTCCTATTAAAGTGAAAATTAAAATAATCCAGAGTCAAATCCAGTTCTGTAATATATTAATAAATCCAGCAATTTTACTAAAAACAGGAGAGCTTCTAAGCAATCAGAATCCAGGCCCAAAATGGGTCATCGCTTAGAAATATTACTTCAAAGGGACACAGAGTAACTGAACAAAGTGACTGCTGCAATCGTGTGCTTCAGCTCAACAGAACAGGGCACATGGGTGGCTCCCTCCTCCTTCTGTGCTGCCGCTTAAATAAACACAGGCTTTGCTCTATGCCACTTCTCCTTCTATCTCCATGGTAATTCTGCAGGTCTCCAAGCCACCGGAGAGCACTGCGGGGGACAGCCATCAAAAATACAGTGTTATCCTAAACATAAATGTCCTTTGGAGACCTAAAGCACTCCAGAAGTGGAAGCCATGCAGAAGCTATCAGCCAGTCTCCATGTACGTAGGAATTGTCTGACCCTTCTCTGCCCATTATTCTCCCCCCTCAATCTCTAAAGGTTTCAAAACAAGCACAGATGCAGAACAGGTCACTATATAAGTTTGTGGCATCTCATCTGCATCATGGGGGCTCCACAAGGGCAGAGCCCAAAGCTAAATATTTGCAGTACTGAAATCTACCAAGAAACTGTGGAAGAAAAGCACACACCAATACCAAAATTCTAAAAAAATCTGGAAGACAACATAAATTGCCTTTTTCAAAACAAGTTGTCTCCATACACAGAGCTTACCATGGCCTGGAATTACCTCTGCTTTGTGAATACTTGTAACACACTACTAAAAACCTCCAAACATGTACAACTGTTGTGGTTACACAATTCCTTCCGAGACTAATCTCCTGCACCTAACCAAGCATTGCAAGTGTCTTTTAAATTGAGTGGCAAATGGACTTTTGACAACCACACGTTAGCTAGGGGATAGGGGAAAGACTGACTTTTAGACTGCACCACAGAGGGCTTTTTTTCCCCTTTTTGACTGTCATTGATTCACCACCACATGGTAAGAAAAAAAGACACAGTAATTTCCCATTCTGCTTGTCAACATGGCACACAATGAATAAATGCCAGTAACTGAAGCTGCCGACCACAACAAATCCAGAAAAAGTGAGCATTTGTACAAAATCTTCCAAGAAATCTCCACAGCTCTGGGAAACCTCAGAGACACATCTGAGCTCTTGCAAAAGAACCATCAGAAACACAAAGGTGTTTGACAAACAAGCAGAGCATGATTTGAGTTTCAGCTGAAGCACAGACAGAATTCCCTTCTACAGAATGCTGCTGCCCTTGTTATTTAGGCAACAGCAGCGGATGTCAAATGTGCTCAGCTCACCATCAAAGTGGAAGAAATGATTGTGCTGGTTCAGGCGTGGTCTGCCTTCTGCTGCTGCCACAGGAACGAGGTTCTCATCCAGATTCTCCCTTTGGTGATCCTCCCTCACATGATGACTGTCAGTGATATTAAGAGACATTCTGCAGGTGGGGCAAGATGTGTCTTGTTCCAGCCAGGACCGCAGGCACGAGCTGACAGGAAAACAGTAATACTGTGGTGAGCGTGCAGCATTTTTCCAAGACACCACTATCACAAGTACATCAAGCAGCTGTAGCATATTCTGTACACACCATCAACACGTGGACTGCTGAGAGATACCCTTAATGAGCTCCTGATGACTCTGGCAGAGGTTTCTTCTTTCTTCCAGCTGAAAATACTCAAGTGTTCACTTTTAATAAACATGCATGCAGATTTATCGCAAGCTTAAAACACTCTTGCTCAGAACAAGCAAGTTTTGCCTGGAAGGGAAAAGAAAGCATTTCTTTTCTTTCACCATTCCCAACTGAAAAAGGCAAAAACCAACTGGACACACAGTTAATGTATCCTGACACATTTTCACAGCAGTTCTGCCTGTAATGAGGCAATGGCACCTCCAGTGTTTTCAAATAGCTTTTCAAAATACCAATACCCAAACCACAAAAGTCAGTACCACTCCAGGAACTCTGTAAACAGATGTATTAATACTAGCAATTCTGTGCCATTACAATCCTTACTTAATTCTGAACATTTTCTGTCCTGCAGAAAGTGAGCAGTGTTTGAAATGCAGGTTGAAACACTCAAAGCTGTGCATGTTTTTTGATTCATGCTGATATGACCCAATTGCAGTATTTGTTCAAGTTACACCTAATTTTCAGTGTGGAAAAACTGAATTTCACAGGGTTGAACACTTCCCAGTATTATAACACATACTTCACATTTGCAGGGTGGGTTTTTTTTCCAGAAGTTCTCAAAACACTTTAGAAAGGTAAAGACATACAAAAAGATCAAATAATGAAGGCACAAATCACAGGTCTGAGGTGACAGAGCAAGGGAAAAGCCCTAATTGCAGGACTGTAGTGGAGTCAAGGATACAAGGATTCTGCCCGGTTTCCGAAACTTTGCCAAAGTGTTTTCCATCATGTTGCAATGGAGGGATACACAGTTATGGGTTTCCCAGAAGCAACCAAAGCACCACAGTAAAAATCTGCCACCTTCCACCACCTTGGCAGCAGCACCACTGTCCAACACCACCTCCCTGACCACAGGAAAACCACCCTGCCCACAGCGAACTCAAACCTCTGCTAGAGCTGTACTTCAGAGCTCACTTGGGAAACACCTGGAGTTTCCCAAGCTGCCACCGTGCTGCTGCTGCTGCTGCTCCTCAACAGCTCAGCAGCCAAGATGGTGGAATGGGCACAACCCCATGTCAGCTGCATCAGCACCAGGCCCTAAAAGCCAGCTGTGATCACACCCATTGTGTACCACACAGACAGAAGGACTTGGTCACCCACAGCACCTCAGTAAGAGGAGGGCCAGCACCAGGTCAAGGCTGGCAACCTTTCAGAGCAACAACTCTTGAAACTGCCTGCTTCCTAGAAGGTAATGCAGAGAGTTTCAACGTGCCTAAGAGATTCAGACACCCAGTCCCATTAAATTTCCTTAGTATTGAGGCACAGGGTTGACCTTAGCAACACAAATCTTCCCTACCACCTTCTCTTCCACTCCAAATAACTGATGATGCAAAAGAAACCCCATGTAATTGAGAATGGACACTATGTTCAGCCTGTTGACAAAATCACCGGGCTTTTATGAGGAGAGAAACCACTCTCAGGTTGTAAATAGGGTTATTAGTTAGATCTGGTTTTATACGCAAGCTATCCACTGTAACATGTTCCCTCCCTAAAAGCACCATGGAGTGTAACTTGCTTCAGAACTGTAATTGCTTCAGAAAAAATACAAAAGGATCCTTTTAAATACAGAGAAAATGCCTTTCTGAAGAGAAGACCCTGGGCTTGTCAAGTGCTCAGCAGGTGATTAAATATTCACATGATTCAGTAGCACTGGAAGAGGAGTTTCTGCTATGGAGGCACATTATCTCATTAGAGACTTCTTGGAACACAGATAAATATTTATGGCGAGGTTTGTCATAAATGACAACAAATTAGCACACAGGTTACAACCTCTGGTTTGACAGTTACCAGAAAAGTAAAAAGCTATTTACAGAAAGTAACGCCACAGGGACAATTTAACTGACCTGCATGTTCATCACACGGCCCTCCAGAAACACCTGATTCAATCCCTGTACCTCCTTTCATATTTAAGCTCAGGCATAGAAGTGTAAGCACTGCTACAAAAGATCCAAGGAAAGTCACATCCAGCTCAGCACACTGTGTCCACGAGCATCTGCTACTATTCAATACCGAATGAGTGTAAGAAGCAGTGTATGAAGAGGTTCTTTGGCCCAGAGTCTCCCCATCCTAACTACCAGCTGCTTAGGGACCATTTCTGCTGCTTCAGTTAACTGCTTTTACAGCCCTGATGGAATCATTGCCCTTGGAACCACAGATTCAGACCTGGCCTCCACAACTGTCCTGGGTGACTCACCACCACGTGAGGATGCACCATATAAAATATTCCCTGTTTTCTCCTTAAAGCTGACATCTGGAAGGTACATAAGGATCCAGCTCCCATTTTTCTTCTTCACCTGAAAATCAACACAACCTCCACACAACAAACCTACTGATCTGTGTTTGAGAAACTCAGCACTAGTTACCCGCTGGCTGACAAGGAGCACACTCTTAGTTTGGGAGAAAAGAAGTGCACCAGGTGGAACAACTCAAACATGAAAATGACTGGAGTGAACAGGACTTGTCCTTTGTTATCAGAAGCAGACCAAGACAACCCAGGCAGCAAGCACCCAACAGCTCTGCTCGTAGTTTGTTACTTGTCATCCCACAGTAAATTTCAGCCATGCTCATCTATCCCTTCCCTTCTCAGCTGGGTGCACCCTCCCCAGCCTGGACACATACTTGTGGAAGAGGTGGCCACAAGGGAGTTTACGCGCAGACTGCATGGAGTCCCAGCAAATGGCACAGTCGTCATTGTTCACTGCCAGCTCCTCTGGTGTTGCAACTGCAAACCTACAAAGAAGAAATGGGAAGAGACAGAAGGAATGACTACACAAGCTCAACAGTCTCCTCTCTAGGGAATCCAGCACTGAGAAAACCTTACCCTCCATTGTTAACTTTTCATTAAGAGAGCTACGCCAAGAGATTTGTTATTTTTTTGGTAACTCAGGCTACACTGCAAAGGAACACACACATACACATCCCTCTAATGCCCTTTGGAGGCACTTTTTTTGCACATCTCCTCATACATCCTAAGTGCAAAAAGCTTTGACTTAATACCTTCCAAGAGACAATTATATCATCATTTTGTTGAGATCCTTAAATTATAATCTGTATAGATTTGGTTTATGTCATTTTTCTAAATGAGTTTTAATAGCTGTACCCATTAAGCTGTCTCTTTGGGATCATAAGCATTTATGGTCTGGCTAATTTTGGCTTCAGATTTTGTCATTTCCATTTGTCTTGACTTTTTCCCTTTTTTTTAAGCTACAGCACCATGTAAGTAGTTACTACACAGTATCCAAACACGGACAATATAGAGATGAGTGATGTAACAACATTTTACAGCACTGCTGGTGTGAAATATACATGAAGAACAACCACGTAAAGGCAACTGCCAGTGGCAGCTTCAGAAGGAAGTTAGAATTTTGTTCTTCCAGCACAATCAGAATGACCAAAACACATCAAGTTGCTCCGACAAGAAATCTGTGACACATGCAACTCAAACAGCTTTTTGTGCAGCTCAAAGGGGTTCGGTGGCTGCATTTTACTGAAAAGAAGCAATGCATTGTAGATGAATTTATTACACAGCTCTTAACCTGATATCACAGCCATTAAATGACTTTCCAAAAAGAAAACCTCATGAATTTCTAGACAAGCCAGCCTTCTCCACCTGGACTACAGCAGCAGGAATCAGAATTAATCAAACCCACAGAGGCCCAAAATTAAAACAGTACAGTGATGTACAGAAAGAATAAAACTCCCTGTGGCTCTTAAAAGTTTTAGGAACATATCTGAATTTTGAAAACATCAGATCAGAGATGCAGTACTATCTGGTATAATATTAGGTTTTAGCAGGCCTCCCAGTTTCTCCATATTACCTCACTAAAAGGGAATGGACTAAAGTACTGCCAAGGTGCCCTCAGCTCCACTTTGGGTACAGAGCCTTAGAGTTGGATTCAGGTTTAGTAAATACGCAGGAAAAGCTACACAGGCAGATTTTCATTAATATTTTGATTTCATTTCAGTCAGTAACTGAATACCATGGCTTAATGAAATTAAGAGCATTGAGGTTTCTATCTTAAACAAGCCAGAATTTAACAGTTGAAATAGGAAGAGCTCTGCAGAGCTTCTGTCACCCCACTAAGGTAGTATGCAAGAGAATACACGAGAAGAAATACTGGACAGGTGAGTTCACTTTTTTGTCACTTAATACGTTACCAGTAATACTGCCATTCTACAGGTCAATCCTACGTATCTGTTAAAACCAGAAAGAGCCTCCTCTCTACTAGATCTACATCAAGATTGCAGAGCAAGTAAGAGGCTCACCTGGCTTCCATGTTTCCAACCACACGCAGGTAGTTCTTGTGCCGCCGAATTCGCCGTTGCACCTCGTGGAACAGGTAGCGCAGCTGCATGAAAATCACCAGGCTCGCCATTGACAACCAGATATTGCCAAACAGCTTGGGAAAAAAACCAGAGCAGGGATTAGAAACAAGCACCATGGGAAACAAGAAGCTGCATCAGGTCTTAAGAGACAAAGAAATAGCAAAACCAGCCCTGAAGAATTTCTCTTTTGTTGGGTCCATTCAGACCAACCATGCACGTTCAAAAGTACTACCACTCATTACGTCTTCAGATACAACTCTGGCAGTACAGCATTTATAATGAGGATAAACTGTATTCAGTCCTGCCCAGCTTAGCATCCCCTGCTGCCAAGGAAAATAATTCAGTCTGATATTATCCAATAAAAAAGCTAAACGAAGACCTACTAAACCGATAATTACACACAGTAGTTAATACTCCTTAACAAAGTTATTTGTGACGACTCCAACTTGTGAAAACTACACAGGAGGAAAGAATGCCAAAATTCCCCTTCTATATTTTCATCTCTATTTAAGTAACTTCTCTGTAATATCTGGTTTCTAAAATAAGCAAAGTAAGGAAAAAATATAAAATATGTATACCCAATACCCTTTATTTTAAGGCCAGTCTATTTGTTCAGCATTATGTCCAGTATTTCATACCAGCATATGAATATGATGCATCAAGTCCAGGGAAAGCAAGGTTAGCTCCATGACAAAATCTGTGTAGTAGACGTAAGTGCCTTTGCCCTCCCACGTTCCTTCATGGTTGAGATCCCAGAGATGAACTACGTATCTGCAAGAGTGGGGAAGCCAACATTATTCTTTTTTTTTTGGTCAAATAGCATCTCTATAATTCAAAATATTTTGTCCATTTTTCAAAAAACTTCTGGATATGGATTCTTTGCCCTTCTTAGGCCCTGTGCCCACAGTCTGTGCTCTCTCCAGGGGGACTTCTTTTAATGCTACTGGTTTCAAACAGCAACATTTTAAAAAAGCAAAGGCAGTAAATGCTTAGCCCACACTGACACTACAGACACTGCCAACTGATGGGAAAGATGCAGCATTTGCTAAAAACTGTTTCATGTACTGAAAGTCAATTTTACGATTATAGCAACTACAGTAGCACATTTTTCAGCATGTGAGGTGCTTCTCAGGTGAGTCATTACAGCTCAGTGTCAGACCTGAAATGCTGACAGTGACCTGCACAAAGAGGCTCCTGTGTTACACACCACGTCCTACCATATGCACTCACAGGTGTTACAGGTACACATGTATGTGACTTTTTCAACACAAAACTTCAAGAGGCCAAGACCTTAAAAAAAACCCTGTAGAATGACTTGAAGTAGCATCTATCAACCCTCATCCAGCAGCACCCATTCACTTTAACCCATGCCTCAAGCTATCACCACCCACTAAAGCTATCCACGCATTTCAACCCCCATCTGTAAAAAGCACTCCTAAAACGCATTTTCATCTGTAAAAATCATTCTTAAAATGCTTCTACACGTATTTAATCCTTTGTACTATCCAACATATCTACCAACTGTTTACTAGCTGGCTTTAAAATAAATGTTCCTGTAACTACTTAACACTACTACAATCTTTTATTTAAATAAAGGGTTCAGGATAAGACACACACATCACTCAAATAAAACAAAAAAAAGTCAATTGCAAAACTTGTGCTTAAAAACAGCACAGGCTGAAGTTAATCACCTTTGCTCATCTCATAGAATCCTGCAATGGTTTGGTTTGGAAGGGAACTTAAAGATCATCTCTTTCCAACCCCTTTGGTTGCCCCATCCAATCGGGATGTGACCACTGCCAGGATGAGGCACCCACAGGTTCTCTGGGCAACCACTCACTGTGCCAGTGCCTCACCAATCTCATAGGGAAGATTTTTTTTTTTCCTAGTATCTAATCTAACTCTGCCTTCTGTCAGTTTGAAGTCATTCCCTCACTCCATGCCCTTGTCTAAAGTCCCTCTCCAGCTCTCTTGGAGCCCCTTTAGGTACTGGAAGCAGCTCTAAGGTTTCACCAGAGCCTTCTCTTCTCCAGGCTGAGCAACCCCAGCTCTCTCAGCCTGTCTCCAACGCAGGTGCTCTATTTCTCTGAAAATCTCTAAGGACCCTTCTAGATGCACTCCAGCAAGTCCACACCCATCTCATTTTGGGGGCCCCAGAGTTGGATGCAGCATTCCAGGTGGGGTCTCAGCAGAACAGAGCAGAGGGGCAGAATCCCCTCCCTGGACCTGCTGCCCACACTGTGGGGATGCAGACCACGATGCAGTTGAGCTTTCTGGGCTGCAAGCACACAGTACTGGATCACGTCAAGCTCCTCATCCACCAACACCCCCAAGTCTCTCCTCAGGGCTGCTCTCAATCTCCAAACACGCATTTGCAATCCAGTGAGGTAATTACACACACCTCTTACATAAACATGCTATGTGTACTACCATCCTGAGTAACCATCCTGTAAAACATAAGCTACTCACCGTAAAATCACATGAGCAGTTCTGACTGTCACCAGCAGAGACTGCAAAAGAGGAAGAAAAAAACCATACATGTTAACAACATTCTGGCAGGGACAGTGGTTCAGATGCAGGAGCTCAAAACACAAAACGCATTTATTGCAGCTGAACAAGTTTCTGTGAACCAGTGGTCACTATAGGTGATTGTGTGTGCAGTATACCTGAGACAACCATAAAGCTTATAAATAAATATGGAAGAAACTGTTCCCAAAGACACAATGCTATTAAAGCAGCCATTGGCATTACTGCTGTTAAGTGTCATTTTTTTCCCGACTACACAGGACATATGGCCTTTTTCAATTACTATCACTCAGCAAGTGTTTAGACTGCAATCCCACCAACTAACTCTCCTCATCCCACTTCTTAAAAAAAAAAAATGGAAGAACGGAATAATAACAGAAATTTGAGGAAGCTAATTTTAAATAATTCCCTCCTTTGCTGAGATGTAAATGCTGCTAAAGTAACTTCTCTCTTTAATCATACTTACATTTCTAAGCCAAGTACAGAGAAAAAAACCTGAGTATATCAGAAAATGTAAGATCAGAAATGTAAAGACAAGTCACCAAAAAGGTCACTACGTTTCCATGGGCTCCTGTCATCTAAGAGACTGTGGCCCCACCATGTCTCTGTAATCCATCAAGCCCACAGTGCTCCATCTCTTCATTCTATCCTCACAGTGAAAAAAACCAGACATCCCCAGAGATGGAGCTTCCCCCAGAGCCTTCCCACACCACCCTGTAGTTAGCAGGGGCCAAGTGACACCGAGATCCAGGGGATTTACAATGAGCAACTGAAACCACTTCTGTGAAACTGGTCTGATGGCATGCCTTCAGCCTAAGTATTACAAACAGGACAGAAGAACTATCAAAACCACTAACTTCCCAAACTAGCAATAAACCGGTTGGTTTGAATAGTTTTTTCCATCTGTAAAAAGCATCCTTAAAATACTTCTATACATATTTAACCCTTTGCAACACCCTACATATCTGCCAACTGTTTACTAGCTGGCTTTAAAAAAAACCATGCAAAGATAGACAGGCTGGACGCTGCTTGCTGTACTGTAATTCTCAAACACCATATATTAAGGCAGAAAAAGATTAATGTTTACTCAAAAATACAGACAAGTCCTTACTCCACTTTCTCTGGGCATTTGCACATTTCACATCCACCCTCTGCAGTAACGGAAATGCTGATAAGCAGCAGAGAACAATGGGAAGTCTACCTAAAACACCTGTATTGCTTTCTTGAAAACCCTGAGTTGTATCAACGTTTGCAGAAGAGAAATTAATAGCTTAATGTAACTTAATATAATTCATTCACACTAATGGAATACACTTGGCAGGGTCCCTCTCAAGGAGCATCACACAAGCCACCACCAGAAAAACATTTCAGTCTGAAAGATTTAATGTTTTTTGCTAAGAGTTTGAAGTCCACTATGAGGGGCCACTGGCAGTACCTGTACAGAAAGATACCTAAATGTTTTATTCCACTCACATGGGTGCTGGGTATTAAAATCAAGGAGATTACTCATGGTAGCCCAATCCATACAGGGAATATTTAAAGTATTAAAAAATGGCAAGATATTAGACAATCTCCTACAAGGAAAAATTAAACAGATTAGAATTCTTTTGCTTCGAAGTAAAGGTAGCAAAGGAACAGGCAAAAGAAAATGATAAAATCACAAATTCTATGAAAAATATTAAACAGGGAATAATTCCTTGCTTATTTTCACCATAAATGTATTTGATGATAGCTAAGGACATTATTCCCTGCCCACGGCAGGGGGGGTTGGAACTAGATGATCTTTACTGTCCCTTCCAACCCAAATCCTTCTGTGATTATCGAACAGAAGATCCAGAACAACTCAAAGAGCTCTTTCGTGTACACAAAGCCAAGTAAATGTGGAATTTGTTGCCTTTGGATATTACAGAGGCTGACATACAAACAAGTTCAATGAATGATCAAACAACTTTCCAGAGTACATCTGGGGCTATCAAACCCAATGGGCTTGTGCAGCCCTCAGCTCAGTGTTCTCAGTTGTTGTTCTCAAACACCAGTGGCTGCAAGCAAAGCTAGGAGACCCTTCCTTCTGCATTCCCCCCAAAGTTCCTCGCTGCCCAGCAGCAGCAGCACAGCAGGGGATCCATGGCTCGGCTGGAGACCCCACACTTACACTGACTGAGCCACTCTTTCATTAATCAGCACACAGAACAGCTCCCACCGAAATGAACAGCTGGGCCCCATCCTGCAACCCCAAACACTCCCACTACCACACAGCACAGCGCTAAGGAGGCAACACAGGCACCACAACACTCCCTGATCAACCTACGCTGAGCTGGTGCAATGCTGATAATCCTTCTGCCAAGCCAAGATAACAGACATGACACCAACGAGACCCCACCTTTTAGAGACGCTGTTAAATCTTCCAATACCCTTCCACTGTTTAATTACAAATCTGGTCTTGAATATTCTCGTATTCGGGGAAAAATAAAGCGATGTATTAAATAACTGACCTGTGGTGTGATCATATTCTCCTACTATCAGTTGTTTTCCTTTCTGCTCCCTAACTCCAAGTATGAATTCAAGATAGGAGAAGAAAAATAAATTGTACACGTTACTTGTTATCTGAACTAAGGATGTGCCAACACAACATACGTGCAATTATACTGGATTCCTCTCCTTTGTTTAAGATTATCACTTCCTCAGGCAGAGTGAAACAACCCATCACAGCATCAAAAACATACTGATGTTCACTCCACAAACATACTGATGTTTTACTCCACAGTGCAAAGTCTTCATGAGTGCACAAAAATGCCTTGCTCATCTCAGCTCAGACACAACTCGTTACACAAACATAAGCAAATCTCATGAGTACGCCTTAAGGAAAGGATGTTAGTCTCACTACTTTCGGGGACAAATGAAATAGAAAATACAACCTCAAAGAAAGAGGCTGAAGTGCACATTACACTTTCATACACACTCTCTCCCTCTCTCAAGCGCTGTTCCACCAACCCTTCTTGCAATGCTCATGAAGCACAATCATTACTTTTTCATAAGCTGTCATTTGATTTCAGCATCATCTTACAGGTCTATCCTCTCATTCTCTTCTTCAGACTAGGATTTTTTTCAGGGTTAAAGGCTAAAGACAGAAGGCATGCCAATCTGGCAGCTTCTGGAAAATGGGAGGATTTGTTTGTGTCTTCAAAGTTTCTTTTTTATGAGAATTAAAAGTAAATCCGTTGTGTACCAGGATACCCCCAAGTGAAGGGTCAAAGGCAAAGCAGAAACCACAACACATATGAAGAAAGTCTCACCTCTGCTGCCATGAAAGCCAACGTGTGCATGCCATGGGTGTAGCCAACAACTCCACAGACAACTGCTAATCCACAGCAGGACAGGAGCATGGCTATGAGCAGGGCCAGCACTCTGATGTGGCTGCTCATGGGTGTGGTGGGAGAAAAGGAAAGCTGCAACACAAATACATAAATATGCGACAGGTTTAAAGGAGTACTTCATCCACTCTGCCTCCCATTGTCACCTCACCAAACAAGACCTCATTCAGGAAAATCTTTAGCTTTCTAACATAAAACCAATTTCACAATGCAATGTAGTAATAAATGAAGAAGAAGAAAGCTAAACCCACACACCATCCCAAAGCCTCATTCATGTTACTCTCATTTACATACACTTTCAAACAATCGGTTACAATTTTTTTATTTACAATTACGATTATTTGAGCTAATGTTTAAATCACCTGTGAAAAGCAGAGACACAGTAGTTTCCGCATCAAACCCACAGCACCTGCTTAGGATTAATGTGCACTTTAGAAAGACACCTAACCTAACACAGAGTCTTCAAACAATGCCTTGCCAATTTTTCACCTAATAGCTGATCTGAATTTGTCCAGCTTGGCCTTCCATCCCCTAGTTCTTCCATTGTCATTTTCTTCTGGAGAGATTTCTACCAAAAAAAATATTTAAGCTGCAGCTAGAGACTGCTGGACAGACTCTACTGAAAACAGCTGTCTCATTCAATAGCATGCAAAGTGTGTGTAAGGTACTCTACAGTACCTTAACAGAGGGCTACACCTCATCTGTCTAAATCAAAGGCAACCCAATGGGATGCTGGTCCATCCTCTTTTTTCCAGGGCAGGATGAGAAAGAACAGGACAAGGAAAGAAGCAGTTGCCCAAAGCTTCACTCTGGTATGATTAACAAAGTTGATTCCCATGTTTTGTTTTTAAATGGGTTCTTTCTTACTTCTTTGTATCTGGTTCAGCTCCACATGCCCCTGTCTTAGCAAGACAAATCACACAAGTACCATTTGTCCAAGCAAAAACTGACTATGCATGCTTTGAATGTAAAAGGAATATAACCAGGTTTTCTTCCCACGTGACCTTTGTTCTTTCACAGCTTTCTGAACAACACTAAAAATACCAGATGACTGCCTTGTTCACTGTTGTCTCAATTTTCCTAAGCCCAGCCAATCCAGTTTCAAATTTAAGTGCTTAGCTACCTGTGAATTAACAGGCCTTACTGGACATTATTAAAAAAAAAACCTGCTAAGCCCAGATCTACCAAAAAGAAATTAATGGATTCAATTTAGGTCAAACTGCTATTCCAGGAGAGAGGAGCCTAGGAAAATGCAGGCCCATTATAGTTTAAAGGCCAAGATTTATGTTTAAATTACAGTTTCTTCTTCCTTGCCTAGCCTTCAATTTCTGCATCTCTACCTAATTTATTCCTGGTATTAACAAAAAGTGGAATGTAGCTTAGAGAGAAAATTGCACTGTATATTGTAAAGACACTGGCAGTGAAAATTCAGTATATCTAAGTGAGTGTGAAACCTGAGCACAGAATCTGCAGAAACAGGCTCCATGGGTCAATCCTAAAGGGCACCAGTCTAAGGGATGTTCCGTTGTTAAGATGTCTTTACAAAGGAGAGCTATGAAGCCATCTCATGCAGTTATGTAATAGTAATTACAGGGCACATATAAAGAGCAATTTATTAAAGAAAGTAAGTATCTTCAGCTCCATTTGTCTCATGGGAAAACTGAAGGAGTAAGATTGACATTGTACTTTAAAGCAAGTATTTGAAGCTACTGGGAAGTGCACGTGTTCAGTACTGCAGGGTGGGGAAAAGGTTTAAATGATCTGTTTGTACCTTATCATGAGCCAGTGCCTGAACCAGAAACAGAATTTGCATGTCCCAAAAGACAGCCCTTAATCAAAACTTACATATTCAAAGCGATCCTTGCAGAGCTGAACCATCAGATGGAGAAACACAAGTCCAGAGAACCAGAGGCACCACATCACTACTTCTTCCACTGTCTGAACATTCAGCACACCAAAAATGAAGATGAACTTGTAGAAAATGAAATTCCAGAATTTATCCTTAAGGTGCTGTAATGGAAGACACTTGGTTACTGTAGTGAAAGCACTCACAATCCACACGCAGGGGAGAGAAGGAGGGGAGAAGAGAAAGGGAAATTAAAAAAAAAAAGTAGAAATGCAACAATGCATTAGCTGAAGTCTGCTGCATACGCATCTTCGATAGTATTTGTTATTACCCTTACTGCATTAAGTAATGTATTAAAAATATTAGCAGATCTTAGTATCTCTCAAGTCTCTTGTACCACAGCAGCATAACTGCTACACAGCAAACCATGCAGTTTCCTGCTATACTGCCAAAACAGTGCTCAGTACAAAGCAAGATCTCACTTTGATTCTTCATGCCCGAGCAACTCAGCTACTAGGCTGCAAACACAAAGTCCTCTCTTTGGAGGAGGAAAAGCTGCCACAGTTAGTTATTCAAGATGCCCAAATTGCCAAGCACCTTGCTTCCAAAAGCCTGCCAAAAAGTACAGATGATTAAGAAAAGATGACAAAGTCTGCTCTTAAGAATCAAAATGCCTACAGTGGAGAATGAGGTGGATGAGCAATGAAAATCAAACAATTTACACACCCATACAGTATGAAAGAAACAATTTCAGGCAGCAGACAGCAAGCCAGCTTGGTGGGGATAAAAAAAAAAATTATGAAACAAAATGTTTTGTCAAAGTACACGATGAAGTCACCAGGAGTTTAGTTAAGACAGGCCCTGAATTCCTCAGAGATGCTGCCGTTTTGGGCTCATCAGTACTAACAAGCAGCTTTCCCTACACGACAACTGAGGCAAACTCCCACTGTCCAAACACTAATGGATCCACACGGCTACTGCTTTTCTCTTCAGTTTCTAAGAGGGTAGAGAACATCCTGGAAACTACCACTAGTTAAAATTCCACATCCTTATAGTCAGCATGGACTGGATAGAAAATCTGGCCCATTGCAGTTTGGTAGTGTCTTGGTTTTAACAAACCACTCAGAGACTCTACGGGGTATGAATTACAAACACAATAGGCTTTGAGAGATCCACAGTTATTAATGAGGCTTTGTGTGCCTCTGTTCTGCATGTCAAAAATCATCATGGCCTGATTCCTCCTAAAGAACTGCATTTAAAGACTTTTTTTAATATGTGAACACACTCCAAACCAGTGCTACTGCATTTACATAAGCAACTTATGCATTTGCCTTACTGGTTTTTTCGAAAAACATAAAGGTACTATTCAAGGTCCTGCTGCTGCTTTCATCTTCTGCAGGATCCTGTTTCTAAAAACACTGGGCTTTCATGGTTCCCTTGCTGAATTTTTACAAACATTCTCGCACAGCCAAGAGCAGGACTAAACAGCTTCAGTTTTCAGTCCTGCTCACCTCCGTTCTCTGGGTATTTTCTTGCCTACGCCCTCTTAAACCTGCAGGCCGATAAACCATCCATGCAGTGTATGAGGATGGAAAGCACTTCTCCAGCAGTCAAGGTACAAAAGAAGAGGGAACTCAAGACTGCCAGTGCTGACAACTACAAAATGCAACGGAGAAATGCTGCCAGGTGCAGACAGGATAGAGAACATGTTACAAGTATTTTGAAGTGAGGTGCACTTGTCAGAAATCTGACAGAGTTCATTAAAGAAACAGGATTTTCAAGTTGACTGTGGGCTTACAAAATACAATAGGAAAAATTCCCTTAGAAATAAACCAGAAGTTTGTGGCTGTGGATATACTAGCTAACCAAACTGTAAGACATATATTGTAAAATTTACTTTTCTTGTGCAGTTTCAGCAATTTCATATAGAAAATCACAACATTTGTCATGTTTGACAGTTTCCTTGTTTGCTGTCTCACCTGCCTCTCGCTGACACGAAGAGGACCAAACACCATACACTGTATTAGCTTAGCAACCAGCATCAGGAAACAGCAGGCAGTGTTCACTAGCACCTGGAAAGAAAGAAAGCAGTCAGCAACAAATACTTTTGCCCTATTTAGAAGGAGGGAGAGAAAGGGAATGAACAAGTCTAACAACCTGCCATTGTTCATAGAACAGTATTAGTTCCTTTTTTTTTTTTGGTGAAATTTAAGCCTGGCCTCTTCCAAGATACATGAAGTAGCTGACAAGTCACTTAGCTTTTTTTTTCCTAGAAATTCTAACACAGTCAGTTTGATACAGCAGCACAGCCAACAAACTGATCTACCTCTTCACAATAAATTATTTCATACAGATCAGCAAATTTCACAAAGGAACGTGGGGACAAAACTTAGAGATTACCAAAATGCTAATTTTGTTTAACACACGGCAGATAAGAAAACTCCAGTTTGAATCTTTGTTACAGTAAGAGGATTCAGAGGTTGCCTCAAAACATGCTGAATAGCACACACCTCTTCAGTAATAACATTGCTTGAGCCTTTCTTGGGAAACTGCTTTACAGCAAAGGAGCAAGAAGCAGAATGCATGGGCCTGGGAAAACTGCTATCTCACATTTGGCAAAAGTACTTGTAATTAACTTTTGACCTAAGTAGGACACTAAAAAGGCAAGAAGGTGGATGATGAAGAAGCCTCACTCTGTCATTTCCAAAGGACATACAATAAACTTTGCCAGGACTCTTAACTTAAGGTCCTAAGACCACATTTCAACAGAATGAATGTGTTTGGTATATTAAAAAAATCAGCACCTCAGTCAAGCAAGCATGTTGTGAAGCATATGTCCAACTACTGCCACCTTTGAGTGACAGACACATGAAAAGTTCAACAGCAACAACTCAGCAAGGTTTCGATATCCCCCTGTTGAGCCTTTATTTCAACTACAAATCAGTGAGCCAAAATTCATAAACCATTATGAGGTTTGGGTTCAAAAAGATACAGAGAATTATTTTCTTTCTTTTTTCCTTAAATGGTGAGAATGTTTCCTCTTACCTACAAGACTTTAAGTGGTATAAAAAAAAAAAAGGGAAAAAAAAAAAAAAAAAGAAAAAAAAAAAAAAAAGGCATGTAAGGCTTGGGCTCGAATACCTGACGGTCCCTTACTCAGATTTCTGGCAGAGCAGGTCGGGCAGTGCGTGGCGAAGCTTAAGCCCAGCACCCGCCTGGGACCGCGGCAAACGCTCCCAACAGCTTCTCCCAAACCCCCCAGCCAGGACGCGCGGGGGCCGCTCGGGGAGAGAAACACAAGCCGCGGGCTGGACTCTCGGGGCGCTCGGCTCTAACGCTGCCCCACCGCCCCGGCCAGGCAGGAAGGGAAGCAGTTGCAGAGGCGGCCCGCGGCTGGCAGGGGGAACCCAGCCGAGCTCCTCTTTATTCCGCGAGCAGTTTTCAATCAACAATAACGAAACACACCCCGGACCCGCCCGCCTCCCCCCGGCCGCGGGGAGGTGCCGGCAGAGGCCGATCCCGATCGCAGCCCCGCAGGCCGCGGGCCCGCAGGCCCTGCCGCCGCCCCGGGCTCACCCAGACGCAGAGGCTGTCGGAGAGCAGGTAGTAGGCGACGTCCAGGGCCCGTGGGCCGGCGCAGCGCTGGGGCTCGGCCGGCTCGGTGCCCGCCGTCCCACCGGGCGCCTGGCTGAGGGCGCGGTAGGCGCTGAGNCCGCGTCCGCCCGTCACCCCGCGCGCTGAGTCACGGCCGGGGCGGCGCTTCCACCGGCCCGGCCCTGCCCCGCACCCCCCGCGCCCGGGACAGCGGCCGCACCGCCGGAGCCGCGCGTGGGGGGAACTAGAGGGGCCTTCGGGAGGCCCCAAACCTACAGGAAAGGGTGGCAGAAGAGAGCGCATAGAGACTGCAGGAGCAGCGCCCTTCCACAGGCAGCCTGGAACAAGAATTAGTCTCCCAAACTACCGTGTGGTAAGAAGGTGAGACGTGCTGTTAAGTGCCAGGGCTCAAAAGCTGCACTCTGCTCCTTGTTCTTGCAGCATCTGACTTCCAAACTTCCACCTGCCCTTCCTTACTTCCACGGGCAAAAATGGTTCTCTTTTCCACTCCCCTGCTAGCTTTACTTCCCCCAGCTGGCAGCTAAGAACTAGCTTAGCTAATTCTATACCATTCTACTCACCATACATTCTACTCGCCATCTGTTTGGGCCTTCCATCCATAGGATCAAAATGAACAGCCCTTCCACTACCTTTCCCAGCATCTGTCAGAACATTTCCTATACTGCACAGCTTCAATTTGACCAAAGCACCAAGCTGTCAGGATTGTTCTGTACATTGCTTAACAGTGCAGATAGCAGCAGAGCCAAGCACTTTGGCAAGATTCAGTTCTCTTGGCAGCAGGCACTCTCCAACCCTGCCTTCATAAAAGAGGACAGTGCACAAGCAACAGTGCATCTTCTGATCAGAGGCAGAACATGGAAACAAACCTTCTAAAGACTCATTAAGCAAAATTATGGAAGACTAAAGGCACTGAGAAGTGTTACATCCAACTGGACTTTACATTTAGCCAAGCATGTAAAAACCCCAGAATTAGAAAGATTAGTATTTACTACCTACAAGAGACTGAAAGGTTGAAGAGAATAAAGCGGAAGCATAGGTATCCCTTGCAGGATAAGACAACACAGGTCAGCATAACTTGGAACCACTTGCATGTGACATTGGCAAAGTGTTTCAGTATGACCCTGATTCTGTCCCACAGCTGAGGAAAAATATACCAAATTATTCACTTTCCCTATTTTAACTGTATCTCAGACTAGTCCAACAGAATTTTTTGGGTTGTTACTGTCTTAACAGGGCACTGAAGGAACAGATGAATGTTGCATCTCCTCCAAGTCCTGTACAAACAGATCAGTTCTGGTAAAAAAAGATAAAGGCTACAATTGCCTTAAAGTACTCATGCTCCCTCAAAACAGCAGTTCTGCTCTCCAAATTAATTAAGGCTCAAAACGATATTGCACCCACTTATATACAGTTTCATTTCTCCCTGATCCTAGGGATATTCCCTGCTCAGGGATAGAGATTGCAGCATCTGAATGGGCCCTGAATGGCTTAGCTCCTCCTTATTTCCAAAGTCATCTGTATTCCTGAAGAAAAGTAATAAAGTTTAAAATATACACCTAAAAGTAAGAGACAATTAAAGAAAAATAAAACAACTAAAAAACAGAAGGAAAAAAAATTTTCAAAAAAACCAACAACAAAAACCAAACCCAACACAAACAGAATCTTAATCATATTGTTTAATGTTGTACAAAACAAAAAATTCGTGAGTATTACAGTGAAAAGGGATTGAAATACTGGTAGCCCATTGCCATCTCTCTAGCTAAACAGTTGAGATTCACTTCTCTGTTCATACCACAGAATGTTTAGTGGCCTTCAGGAACAGAATGACTTTAACAAGTCCTTGTGTCACACGTATTCATTTCTCTACAGTTTAAAGCTGTGCTCACAGAGACGGCTTCTTCTATTGGAGTCTTCAGGTATATAGGAATTCAGTTGTAAATAAAGTTGAACCTAAAATGAAAAGCATTATACCAAGTGAGGAATTTTCGTTCTTTTTATTTAAGGGCATTTTTCAATGAATAAGCAGACGTTTTGTTTCTGCTCTCGATAAGCCTTTTGCCCAGGGCAAAAGTGCATTTTTTTAATAAGACAGCTTTACAGTGTAGCAGGAAGCATCATTTTTAACAGCCAATTCTACACTAGCATTGCACAATTGTCTCTTAAGGTTGCAAAAGAACTAATTATTAATATTTTATCTCCTAGAACAGGTTCATAGATACGAAAATCACAGAGTTACATTCCTCCATCAGCAAGTCTTTCACAGCATTTCTGCCGCCAGGCCAACCTTACATATTCTGAGGGAAACATACAGACACGCTCAAGAGAGAATTTTTCCCAACTAAGTTTCATAAAAAACAGTGGAAGCAAGCATCCATCTCAGCTTCCAGATGCCCAGCCTTCAGATGTGTCTGTTGCACCACTACCCAACCTGCGTAAGAGACAGTGTTTTGCTGGTAGTCAAGAGGAAGTAGACCTCAAAGACCTGCTGTCCTTAGAGGAGGAGAAGCCAACATTTGGGCTAGAGAGAAAAAAACTCAGCAGGAAACAAGAATATTATGGGCAACACCAGTGCTAACATTCTGCTAGCATATTTTCTTTATCACAGTAGGTGGGTGACAGAACTACTTCCCTGAGGAAGAGCTGGCAGGCTGTGGGACACCTGGCATGCCTGAACATTCTCTAAAGAAAGAAACCAGTGAGACTAGTGAGCTCTGGAGAGACGAGCCACAAGCCATTTCCATGTAAGGAAGTCAAAGCATGTACACACTGGAAGAGGAAGGAAAAAATACAGCTGTCCCTACAGATGTTTGTGTCATAGAGATGCTACACTTCATTAACTCTACTAGAGTGTGTAAAAAACCCACCACATTTAACCAGCACAAAGCTGTGATAACATGCACACCTAACTCAGTGCTTCAGACTCACATCCTGGCTTTAACTCTCCAGCTGTCCCCAACAGCTACAAGAAGCTGTTTCTCTACCTCTGCACAGCCTCACGCTCACTGTCTTCCATGTCTTCCTTAGCTACAACTGCTAGGTAGGACTTTGCTGCTAGGTAGTTGTGATCAGTGCCTCAAAAGTGTCCATCACACCTCATCTGAAGCAGAATCTTTGGGATAGATTCAACCTTTTCAAGTTGGTTCTGTAGCACCCTGCCTTGCTCTGGCATCCCACAGCAAATGTATTCCCAAGAACCACTATACAAATACAACATACCTGCTCAAAAGTTGAGGAAGGCTGGAAATAATGGGTCCATATCCTGGTGCATTGTCATAGAGCTCGAACAAGGGTGCTGCAACCAGCTTGTAATTTTTGGGGACTGCAAACAAAGCTAAAAACAAATACAAGCTGACGAATCAGAAAAACCAGCACACATTCAGCCAAGGTATCATCGTCCCACATAGACCTCAAAACAAGTTCACTACATGGAGCACTCAAGCACGTTTATGCCTTTTCTAGTTAAATGTGGGCTTCACATGCTGTACACAGACTGATACAGGAGCAGGAATGAAACTTTACTAGGAACTCATGTTCAAAGGATCTACCTTCAAAACAAATACCAACATTTAACTGTTAGTGATCAACTAGGAACAACTACAAGCATACAATCACAACTTGCTACTACATTTCCTTGTGTGAAACGCAGGCATTTAAACATTGTTACAAATACAACACTTTGATGCAAACACTTACCCTTTTCTTGAAGCTGGACCAGAAAAAGCTTTTTGTGTTCTTTAGGCTTTGTAATATGAGCTGGGATATATGGATACTAGAAGAAAAATGGTAAAAAATAGTTGTACAGAGCTTTGAAAATACTGTGCAATCTTAAGTGCTACTTTATCAAGCCCTGTACAAGCTTTCAATGTGTCATATATTGTTCTTTCATGACATCAAATAAAGAAAACCATTTTCATAAGAAAGTACTTAAGAATGGAATGCTCTTGCTGTCACAACTATTGACAGAATCTAAAGTGGTACCAATACTCCTGAGCAGTGAAAACAACCCAATAAAACAGAAATGCATAAACGCAAACTGAGCAAGGATTTTCAGTATTAAAGTCCTTAGAAATAGGGTAGTGAGACTACTTTATTCACAAGGCATCTGTTCCATAAGCAGCTGTGCAAGAGTTTCCATCGTGGCTACAAAAGGAATTTAAATGGTGCATCTGTCTCAGCATAGAACTGGAAGCTATTACGTCCAGTGGTTTCTCATCCATCAGGACAGGTGTGAGAAGGGAGACAGCAGAGTCCATTAAAAAAAAAGGCTGTAGTTTCTCTTCAGTCATAGCAAGCAGATGAAATAGATAAAACCCAGAAAAAGTAATTGCTCATGCAGCAGGTACTCAAGAAGCCCATCTGGTAGGCTGAAGGCTTTTAGAAGTACAAACAGAACTTGACCAAAGAAGATGGAAGCCCACAGGAGTACTTACCTGTGGAGGTTCAAAGTTTGGTCTCCACCAGTTGCCAATGCAGTCATCTATCACCCAGTCTTGCTGAACACCATCCTGACGACCCAGTATCTATCAAAAATCCAGTAATAATCAGACCTCAAACTACCTCAAGGAAATTTTTTTAGTAAACACATACTGGAAGCACAAAGACTTCCTGTAATATGTGTCTGATGTAGTTCATAACTGCTCTGAGACAGCTTCCAATAGAATTGTAGAGTATTTTTGTATAAAGTGATATTTTTTACTAAAAGCCTCACCTGGTAGGACAAAGGCATTCTAGAAAGCATTTCAAAATCTATGCTGTACTCGGACTTGAGTCCTATCAGACCAATGGGAAGAATGAAATACATTGTTCCACTATCTGGCAGAATTAATTTAGGTACTTGGAAAAAAGAGTGCATTGGGAGGACTATCTCAAAGCCAAGGCCCCATCAGTTGTCCTCCACAACTTATTTTATTGCTCATCTCTACACTCACTTGCCTGAAGCCAGTCAGAAAGCAAAGCTGCAAATGAACACAGGACTTGAGCAGCAGGTAGGAGTCAGCCACACTCATGATGCAGATAAATGAACACTTGACTGCTTTATTTGTTAACTACCTGAGAACATCACAAAAGCAACAAAATAACAACAGCAGTAAGAAGACTACTCTAGTGCTTTAGCTTACTTTTCTTAATTCTACAATAATGCAACATTCTGCTGTAGCAACATAATGAAAGAAACAGACCTCTGTCATTAAGCGTTTGAGCCCTTCTACCTCATCTTCTCCTGGATTGAGTTCACCACCAGGTCTGTTAAAATAATCAATGATGAAAGCTAAAGTTATTTTATTGCATTTACCAATCTTCACAGGCAAGTTGCGGTGTGCTTCCAGGCAGGGAGTTACAAATTCACTTACGGCTCTTAAGTCAGAAGTTCCAAATCTAGCTTTGCTGAATTTGAAGACAGCAGGACAGCTTTCACCACAACTGAAACTAATACATTTACGTCTCTTATAAAAATAACCATTGCATAAAATACTTTCAGTTCAGCAGGACGAGGCATAACAATACATGATAATAACTGGGACACTTAAAGGGTAGTTTTAACAATAATAACCAGAAGCTGAAGGGCTGTAAATAATGCCAGTATTTACCAGCACTCACTGAAGCATACAGAAAGCAGAAAATAAAACTCATGGGAAAATGATCCAGGATTACTCATTTTCATCATGACAGCATTTTGCAAATCATTTACAGTCTTGCCTAGTTTGTCCACAGAAACCCTTCAAATCAAGATGTCAAAAACTAATCTAGATGTAAAATTAGACTTAACATACACACAAAATTGAGAACAATATAAAATGTTAGAAGAATAAGAACACAAGCAAGCTAACATAAGACAAGCCAAGGCTATCTAAAGAAAAAAGAATTATTATTAAAAAAGAAAATCACCACCATCACTACAACCACATTCAAACACTAAAATTTCATGCTGGCTGTGATAACTATGAGATGAACTGGAGGAATTTTCTCAAATTTACATGCCTACCTTTCTTGCTATCCCAGCTCAACCATTAGTTTGTAAACAGGTATCATTCTGCATTTACAGGGGGTTACTCCTTGACCTCCACTTGCCCATTATTGTGGGCACAGCATAAGCTACTGAAGCCTAACAGCTTTCACAATGCAAGTACAACACACCAGCTGCTGCTAACCAGTTTTAAGCAAGACTTTCCTGCAGCGATGCACTGTAACTAAGATTCCCAGTCAGTTCCAAACTAAATCACCCTCCTCATGAGCAGAGTCAAACAAACACACTTTCAGTGAAAAAGTCACCATTCAAAAAACGCTTTCCAGACTAAGTCTTTACAAGCAATGAATCCCATTCAAAACACTGAGCAGCTGGCCACAGTTTAACCTCTAGCCCGCATGTTCAGTGGTCTGTGACAATAAGCTGAAGTTACACTTAAGAAACAGACACTTACAGCTTGAAAAAAGTTGTACCCAGCTGCAGTAACAGCACGTGGGGCAGCCTGTGCTCATGCACAATCAGAACGCCTTCCACTGTCCGCCTCATGCCAATCTTGTCAAACTCCTCCCTCATGCGCTGAAAGCGAGCTGCCACAGAACTGTCCTTCTCATACAGAGGCTCCTTCGTGCCAAACGTGTAGTTTGTCAGAGGATACCTACAAGGAGGAGAAAAAATGTTGCTGCATAACAAGAAATCTAACTTTTTATCACCATGACACAGCACACAGCCTGAGGCAAACCCTTCACTGCTTAATGGGTAAGTCACGGTGCAGGGCTAAAATCCTCGTTGGTGGCTTATGAGCCCCCTGTCCCAGGGAGATCTGGAACACACAAGCACAGACAGTCCTGTTGAGCTACACTCGAGCCTGGTGCTAGCTCAAAAGAAGGAAAAGGAGCACAGAACCAACTGTCATTCAACAGCCATCCTCTTTGATCTCCATGCAGCAAGGAAAAGGCAGCTGAAGCTCTGAAAGGAGCTGGAAAAGAGGCTGGAGAAAAAGCTCTGCTGGGAAGCAAGGAAGGAAGCTGCACAGGACTGCAGTTTTTTTCTCCAGATGTAATGCGAGCCTGAGAACGAAACTGTAAGACGTGGTTTTGTTTTGAAGTGGGAAATCAGACACGGATCACAGAAGAGGAGAAATGTTGAGTTTCTGACTGCAGGGTTGGGAGCCCGGGATAAGATCAAGAGTGAGCAGATCCCTCTGTTGGGCTGGTGCTGGGCCCCTGCACTCCTGTGACAGTGCAGTGGAAACTCAGCCATTTCTACAGGTAAGATGGACTGAAAACAGAAAAGAAAGGAAAGGTTAGGCAAGAAATGGGTCAGTCCAAGACAGCACAGAGGGCAACGGGGGAGTATTATTGTACAATTAAATCCATGTAACATAGAGGTCTGATGGCAGGAGAACTGCAGGAAAGATGGAATCACCCAGCTAAATCAAAAGGGAGAAGAAAATGGTTCTGGGCAGAGCAGTGATGAGTTACCACCATGGTTTTACTGACTTGTGGCACACAGCAACTGAAGTAACAGAATGAATGACTGATCTTATGTTTTCCTTGAGATGCGTCTTGTCACGGATTCCTTCCCCAAATATGTCAAACTTTAGTAGCATACACTCTTCTCCCCTCAAATCCCAGCACCCCTCCTCCTCCAATTTTCCTCATGTTTTACAGTGGTGAAATCACAAGCCAGTTGCCATTGTTAGAGCTTTTTCTCATGTAGACAAGTGAG